>PVKV010033761.1:0-18386 GCA_004027835.1 Alouatta palliata
AACCTCCGCCTCCTGGGTTCAAGCAATTCTCCTGCCTCAGCCTCCCGAGTAGCTGGGACTACAGGCACGTGCCACCATGCCCAGCTAATTTTTGTATTTTTAGTAGAGAAGGGGTTTCACCATGTTGACCAGGATGGTCTCGATCTCTTGACCTCGTGATCCACCCGCCTCGGCCTCCCAAAGTGCTGGGATTACAGGCATGAGCCACAGCGCCTGGCCAATAAGCATTTTCTTAATCCTGTTCTGCATAGAGATAATAGAGAACATAGATGGAACCTCAACATTAAGATATCTTTTAGTAAAGATGTTCTTTTACTAAAAATCCCAGCTTTCCCCCAATAGAAATCTTGAGTATTGACATCTTCCCATATTCAACAGCTACCAAGGGAACATTTTAAATAATGGAGATAATAAATTCATGGTGGGTATTCTGTATGAAATATAAGAAACCATGATGTAGAGAATGTAGAGAAGGCTCTGGGATATAGGAAAGAAATATTTTGCAGAGATCCTTGGCAAGCACACAAATTTTGAAAAGTAGTTAAAACAAACTCATTAAGGGTCAGCACAGACATGGTTCAGGGCTCAATCTCACAAAATTGCCCTCATTGCAGATGCCAGTCACAAACTCCATAGGCCCATCTATGCTTCTGAGCTACTGTTTAAAAACTGGGGACTCCCACAACCTTCCTCAAGTTCAATAATTTGATGGAGCTACTCATAGAATTCAGCAAAACACTGTAGTTATGTTTACCAGTTTATTATAAAAGATATAACCCAGGAAAAGTCAAATAGAAGAAATGTATAGAAAAAAAGAGATAGGGAAAGATGAAGTATATTGATAATCCTGGTAAATAGCTGTGATTAATAAAATTCTTCATCCTTTGTGTTCTCCAGAAACAGTTTATGGAAAGAAACACCCTTCCATTGTAACTCAGATGGTGCTCTCTTTTCTTATTTATCACATAGTCAGACACAGACTCTGTCAGACATGTATTGAACTAGAGCAACTCCAGTTTGAATAGGGGGCCAAGTAAAATAAGGCTGAGACTGCTGGGCTGCATTCCCAGATGGTTAGGCATTCTAAGTCACAGGATGAGGTAGGAGGTCAGCACAAGATACAGGTCATGCAGACCTGGCTGATAAAACAGCTTGCAGTAATGAAGCAGGATAAAACCCACCAAAACTAAGATGATGAAGAGAATGACCTCTGGTCATCCTCACAGCTACACTCCCACCGATGCCACGACAGATTATAAATGCCATGGCAATATCAGGAAGTTACACTATAACGGTCTAAAAAAGACAGTCATAAGTAATTTACCCCTTGTTTAGCATATAATTAAAACTGGCCATAAAAATGGGCAAGCAGACTGTGGAGGAAGCCATTCTTTTATTTCTTTACTTTCTTAATGGATTTGTTTTCCCTTTATTCTATAGACTCACCCTGAGTTCTTTCTTGAGTGAAATCCAAGAACTCCATCTTGGGATTTGATTGGGACTTCTTTCCGGTAACATTTTCCTGGCAACCACAAAGGGACTATACTGAATAGACTTCTGACCCAAAGGAAAATAACCTGTGCGCATTAATCGCTGACTTTGGGTGAGTGGGATGCATATACTTCGGTAAAGGAGGAGATTGGGTTAGAGGCCCAACTTAGGGGAGTTACAGTCTCTCCTAAGATAGAGTGGATTAAAGGTTCCTTTTAATAAAAGGCAAGGATGCTTGATTGAACTTGGATTCCATGTCCAACTTAGGAAGGTTACGGTCCTTCCTAAGATTTAGAAGCTTATACACCCCTCTCAGTAAAGTACCTCTCAGTGAAGAACTGGTTTGGAACTATGGGATGTTAATTGCTATTCTTTGGATAATTGTCTTACACTCTTTGTTGCTAGCTATGGGTGACAGAATTAGGCCTCTACAGGACTATGGAACATGGGGAGCTTTTTCCTCTTTAAAAGGGAAAACTTCAGAGCTGATAGGACTCCTGGAAAATATACTTTTGCTACTGACAAGTGGCCACCTGAACTTTTCATTGTCCCTACAGTTGGTGGGTCTTTCTCTGGCCTCCCTGAGCTCTTTGCTTTCCCCACCCTGCCACAAGCAATGCCTTTTTCTCTCCTTTTCCTTTATTACCTTTCCCATTACTCAGGATGATCATCTTGCCCAGAGACCATAAGTTGAAACTCCTGATCAGAGGCTGAATTAATGATGAGAGGGCCCAACTGGGGCAAGTTTCGTTTGATATTGACTGCTAAGTAGAGAGGCTAATGTCTATGTTTTGTCACACATATTTTGCTCTGGCCAAAATGAAATAAGAAAATTTTCTTTTGTGTTGTGGTTTGGCCCACAGGGCTGTGGTGCAGCCAACCATGTCACTAGAGCCACTCAGGGACAGGGAATTCAGAAGCTTGGCATGCTTGCAAAAGCATACAAATTTCTTTTCTTTTCTTTTCTTTTTTTGAGATGGAGTCTCATTCTATCACCCAGGCTGGAATGCAATGCCATGATTTAGGTTCACTGAAACATCTGTCTCCCAGGTTCAAGCAATTCTCCTGTCTCAGCCTCCCAAGTAGCTGGAATTACAGGCACCCACCACCATGCCCAGCTAATTTTTGTATTTTTAGTAGAGACAGGATTTTTTCATGTTGGCCAGGCTGGTCTTGAACTCCTGATCTTAGGTGATCCGCCTACCTCCGCATCCTAGAGTGCTGAGATTATAGGTGTGAGCCACACCATGCCTGGCCAAACGTGTACAAATTTTACCAATCAGACTTCTGGCTTCTCTCTATATATGCAACCTGCTTGAATAAATGGTAAAAATTACTGTTTATTTCCTCTGTGAAGTTTTGTTTTTGTTTTAAGATGGAGTCTTGCTCTGTTGCACAGGCTGGAGTGCAGTGGCACGATCTTGGCTCACCACAACCTCTACCTGCCAGGTTCAAGTGATTCTCCTGCCTCAGCCTCCCAAGTAACTGGGACTACAGACATGCACAACCATGCCCAGCTAAGTTTTTTATTTTTAGTAGAGACGGGTTTCACTATGTTGACCAGGCTGGTCTCAAATTCCTGACCTCGTCATCTGCCTGCCTCGGCCTCCCAAAGTGCTGGGATTACAGGCGTGAGCCACTGTGCCCAGCCTCTCTGTGAAGTTTTAATTAGAACATGCATCTGTGGGGCCAGTCTTAAGCTGTAACAAATCTGTTGTGCTTCGTGCTATAAATGTCTTTCTGTATTGTTCCATTATTAAGAGGGGTACCTTAGAATAGAATGCTGGCATAGGACCCGATAATCCTGCTGTTTAAGATGGCTCAGAAAACTGATCACTCATGTCCTTGGAAGCTTTACTCTGTAACCATATTACAGTATTTTCTCTTGATCTCTACCATAACAGTGATGGCCTGGCTTCAGGGTTCAATTCCCAGCTTACAGAACAAGTAGTTTCTTGTTTATTTTGGTGATATTTTGTTGATTCTATTCCCCTCCAGGAACTGTCTTGAATTTTTCTTTCTCAGAAAACTTTTGAAGTTACTTTTGGTAAAGTTCAAAAGCCAGAGATATTGGCTGTTTGGCCCGACTAATGTCTGGTCATAAGTACTTTAAATATTCTTTTTTTTTTTTTTTTTTTGAGACAGTGTCTCATTCTGTTGCCGAGGCTGGAGTGCAGTGGTGCAATCTCAGCTCACTGCAAACTCCGCCTCCCAGGTTCAACCAATTCTCTGCCTCAGCCTCCAGAGCAGCTGAGATTCCAGGCACACACCACCAAGCCTGGCTAATTTTTGTATTTTTTAGTACAGAGGTGTTTTACCATGTTGCCCAGGTTGGTCTGGATCTCCTGACCTCGTGAACCACCCACCTCAGCCTTCCAAAATGCTGGGATTACAGGTGTGAGCCACTGTGCCTAGCCAATACTTTAAACTTTCTAAAAGAGCACTATGGTTAAAAGTCAGCTTAACTAACAGCAGATATTCAAGCTCTAAGAGCCTGGGACTCTTTGGGAAAAATAGAAGGTGCCACAGACCCTGTTTTGGAAAACACCCTTTTTTCCTCACAAAACCCCAGGAATTGAAAGTGGATAGATCTCTCTCAAAATGAGGTTCTATTCTCTTTTGCATTACATTATCTGACATTTTTGGCATTGTGGGTTATCAGAAATTATTTCACATTATGAAAAAACTTTGGTATGTAATAACAAGGTAAGAAATATGCTTTTGAGGATGGCTAATAGCAGTTATGGGGAAATATCTCTTCTCATTTGGCTCAAAGAAGCATACTTTTAACTGCCTAGGAAATATGGAGATGTAACCCCCCACACCCCCAGTGAGAATTAAGACTTCCATAGGGATGAACTGATTCTCTCTTTTTTAGACCCAAGATCTGATGTAAAAATGAGACCCTTGGCTGGGAGTGGTGGCTCATGCCTGTAATCCCAGCACTTTGGGATGCCAAGGCAGGTGGATCACAAGGTCAGGAATTTGAGACCAGCCTGGCCAACATGGGGAAACCCTGTCCCTACTAAAGATACAAAAAATTAGCTGTTTTTTTTTTTTTCAAGAGCTCTCAGGGGAAATAAAAGTCAAAAAAAAAAGAAAAAGCCGGGCATGGTCGCAGTGGTGCACACCTGTAATCCAAGCTACTCAGGAGGCTGAGGCAGGAGAATCACTTGAACCCAGGAGGCAGAGATTGCAGTGACCTGAGATCTCACCATTGCACTCCAGCCAGGGTGACAAGGCAACACTCTGTCTTAAAAAAAAAAAAAAAAAAAATTAGACCCTTACTTTTAGGAGATCTGTTTTCCATCTTTAGAGTCTACTGTGAACATCTCTATGCATGCACCTAAAAAATTTAGAGAAAGTAGAAAAACTTCTGTTTACATACAAACTCCTAAGATTGAAGCAAGGAAGCAACAAAAGTCTTGAACAGAGCAACGATGTATAAAATTATAATGAAAATGAATTAGTAATTTTTTTGTTTTTTGAGATGGAGTCTTGCTCTGTCACCTCGGCTGAATTGCAGTGGCATGATCTCAGCTCACTGTAACCTCCACCTCCTGAGTTTCAAGTAATTCTCTGTCTCAGCCTCCCAAGTAGCTGGGATTACAGGTGCCTGCCACTATGCCCGGCTAATTTTTTTTTTTTTAGTAGAGATGGGGTTTAACCATGTTGGCCAGGCTGGTCTTGAACTCATGACCTCGTGATCCAACTGCCTCGGCCTCCCAAAGTGCTGGGATTACAGGCATGAGCCACTGCACCCAGTCTGAAAAAAGAAGTTAAATTATCCCTGTTTGGCTGCATGCAGTGGCTCACACCTGTAATCCTAGCACTTTGGGAGGCCGAGGCGGATGGATCACGAGGTCAGGAGTTCAAGACCAGCCTGACCAACATGGTGAAACCCCATCTCTACTAAAAATACAAAAATTAGACCAGGCATGATGGCTCACACCTGTAGTCCCAGCATTTTGGGAGGCCAAGGTGGGCTGATCACCTCAGGTCAGGAATTTGAAACCAGCCTGGCCAACATGGCAAAATCCCTTCTCTACTAAAAACATAAAAATTAGCCGGGTGCAGTGGTGGGTGTCTGCAATTCCAGCTACTAGGGTGGCTGAGGCAGGAGAATTGTTTTAACCCGGGAGGCCAAGTTTGCAGTAAGCCAACATCATGCCATTGCACTCCAGCCTGGATGACAGAGCAAGACTCCATCTCAAAAAATAAAAAATAAAAAATTAGCCGGGCATGGTAGCACTCGCATGTAGTCCCAGCTACTCGGGAGGCTGAGGCAGGAGAATTGCTTGAACCCAGGAGGCAGAGGTCGCAGTGAGCCGAGATCATGCCACTGCAGAGGTCGCAGTGAGCCGAGATCATGCCGCTGCACTCCAGCCTGGGCGACAGAGTAAGACTGTCTCAAAATAAAAAATACTACTACTAATAATAATAAATAAAATAAAAATAATCCCACCTACAATAACTGCAGTAACCGTATTTAACAATAAATATACACAAAAGGGTGAAACATCTTACGTTATAATCTAAAGAACATCAAGTAAAAAATAATATACAAATGGAAATATATTACTTCAGTTATGAATTGGTATTATTAATATTTTTAAATATGTGTTTTACACAAAATGACCTACAGATATAATGTAACCTCTATCAAAATACCAGCGACATACTTCATAGAAGTTGTAAAAATGTATCTAAAATGTATATGGTACCACAAAAGACCCTGAATACCTAAGCAATCAAGCAAAAAAGAAAGGCTGAAGGTATCACACTGTCTGACTTTGAAATCTACTACAAAACAATAGTAACCAAAGC
The DNA here is from genome assembly GCA_004027835.1 of Alouatta palliata. Lineage (NCBI taxonomy): Eukaryota > Metazoa > Chordata > Mammalia > Primates > Atelidae > Alouatta > Alouatta palliata. The sequence goes on from PVKV010033761.1 coordinate 6,319, forward strand.
AGTATGATACTTAAATAAAAACAAAGACATAGGTCAATGGAGCAGACAAGAGAGATCAGACATATATCCATGTATTTATAGTTAACTGATTTTGAATATAGATGACAATTTTATAGAAAAAGAACAGTATCTTTAATAAATGGTGTTGAGAAAACTTTACGGCCACATGCAGAGCAATAAAATGAGACCCCTAGTTAACACCACATACAAAAATCAACTTAAAATAAATTAGAAACTTAGATGTAAGATTTAAAACCCTGAAACTAATAGAAAAAATAGAGTGAAAGTGCCATAACATTGCTCTGGGCAGTGACTTTTTTGCTTTAACCTCAAAATTCCAGAAAACCAAAGGAAAAATAGATGAGTCAGATTACTTCAAATCAAAAAACTACTGCACAGCCGGGTGCAGTGGCTCACGCCTATAATCCCAGCACTTTGGGAGACTGAGGTGGGCGGATCACCTGAGGTCAGGAGTTCGAGACCAGCCTGACCAATATGGTGAAACCCCATCTTTAAAAATAAAAAAATAAAAATAAACAAACAAACAAAAAGCTACTGCACAAAATCTGCTACAATCAACAGGATGAGACAACTAAAAAATGGTAGAAAGTATGTGCAAATCATACACGTAACAAGGGGTTATTGACAAAATAAAATCAACAGTTCAGCAACTAATGAATAAATAAAGAAAATGTGGTAGATAGGCGTAAGTCACGAGACCTTAGTTTGAGGGTGAGCTGTGTCCTTTTGTCTTCATACCGGCAGTGACATGATGGGGTACACTCTGGATGAAAAACTGCGGCTGCGGCAGCTGTGAGCACTGAGAAGGCAATGGCTAAAGGACCAGGAACTGAGCCCTCGGGAGCTGGTGCTGCCCTCAGAGAAGTTGTGGCCTATGGAGAAATTCTGGAATAAGTTTTTGGCGAATAAGATCCCTTGGAGGAACATGGTCTATAAGGTATATGGAAAGAGTATGTTTATTTTTACTCATGTACTTGTACCTGTCTGGATTGTTCAATAGTACACGAAATATCATGTGGCTACGAAACCATACCTATGCCATTGTTCAATCGAAGGCCAGAATATTCTCAGGTGTTACAATTGTGGAGAGTGGAGAAGTAATTCAACCTATGAAAGAATTTCCTGATCAACATCATTAAAGATTATGTAAAAATTTAAAAGGCTTAGGAGCCTAACTTTGTTCCTACATAACCATATTTACTGAATTTTCTGGAAGAGTAACTTAATAAAGTTTAATCTCAGAAATTGTCATATTTCTTTTCAAGCATTGTACAATTTGAGACTGAGTAATTTAACAATAAATAAAAACTGTACATGCTAAACAAAACAAAAAAAGGAAAATGTGGTAGTTATACACTATGGAATAGTATTCATCTAAAAAATTCTATTACTTTCATTTTTTTAATTGTACTTTAGGTTTGGGGTACATGTGCAGATCACGTAGGATTGTTGCATAAGTACACACATGGCAATCTGGTTTGCTGCCTCCATCCCCCCATCACCTACATCTGGCATTTCTCCCCAAGTTATCCCTCCCCTACCTCCCCACCACCCCACCGCTGTCCCCACCTTGACCACCCCCAACAGACCTCAGCAGTGTGTGATGCTCCCCTCCCTGTGTATCTGTGTTCTCATTATTCAACATCCGCCTATAAGTGAGAACATGAAGTGTTTGATTTTCTGTTCTTGTGTCAGTTTGCTGAGAATGATGGTTTCCAGATTCATCCATGTCCCTACAAAGGACACAAACTCATAATTTTTTATGGCTGCATAGTATTCCATGGTGTATATATGCCACATTTTCCTTGTCCAGTCTATCATTGATGGTCATTTGGGTTGGTTCCAGGTCTTTGCTATCGTAAACAGTGCCACTATGAACCTACATATGATGTGTCTTTATAATAGGACAATTTATAATTCTTTGGGTATATACCCAGTAATGGGATTGGTGGGTCAAATGGAATTTCTATTTCTAGGTCCTTGAGGAAGCGCCACACTGTCTTCCACAATGGTTGAACTAGTTTACACTCCTACCAACAGTGTAAAAGTGTTCCTTTCTCTTCACATCCTCTCCAGCATCTGTTGTCTCCAGATTTTTTAATGATCGCCATTCTAACTGGCATGAGGTGGTATCTCAATTTGGTTTTGATTTGCATTTCCCCAATAATCAGTGATGATGAGCATTTTTTCATGTTTGTTGACCTCACATATGTCTTCTTTTGAAAAGTGTCTGTTCATATCCTTCACCCACTTTTGGATGGGTTTGGTTTTTTTCTCATAAATCTGTTTTAGTTCTTTGTGGATTCTGGATATTAGCCCTTTGTCAGATGGGTAGATTGCAAAAATTTTTTCCCATTCTGTTGGTTGCAGGTTCACTTTAATGATTGTTTCTTTTGCTGTACAGAAGCTCTGGAGTTTAATTTGCTCCCATTTGTCTCTTTTGGCTTTTGTTGCCAATGCTTTTGATGTTTTAGTCACTAAGTCCTTGCCTATGCCTATGTCCTGAATCATTTTGTCTAGGTTTTCTTCTAGGGTGTTTATGGTGTTAGGTCTTACGTTTAAGTCTTTAATCTATCTGGAGTTAATTTTAGTGTAATGACAGGAAGGGATCCAGTTTCTGCTTTCTGCACATTGCTAGCCAGTTTGCCCCACACCGTTTATTAAACAAGGAATCCTTTCCCCATTGCTTGTTTTTGTCAGGTTTGCCAAATATCAGATGGTTGTAGACATGTGGCATTGCCTCTGAGGCCTCTGTTCTGTTCCATTGGTCTCTATCTCTGTTTTGGTACCAGTACCATGCTGTTTTGGTTATGGTAGCCTTGTAGTATAGTTTGCAATCAGGTAGTGGGATGCCTCTGGCTTTGTTCTTTTTGCTTAGAATTGTCTTGGCTATGCGGGCTCACTTTTGGTTCCATATGAAGTTTAAGGTGTTTTTTTCCAGTTCTGTGAAGAAGGTCATTGGTAGCTTGATGGGGATAGCACTGAATCTATAAATTACTTTGGGCAGTATGGCCATTTTCACGACATTGATTCTTCCTAACCATGAGCATGGAATGTTTCTCCATCTGTGTCCTCTCTTATTTTGTTGAGAAGTGGTTTGTAGTTCTCCTTGAAGAGGTCCTTTACATCCTTTGTTAGTTGTATTCCTAGGTATTTTATTTTCTTTGCAGCAATTGTGAATGGGAGTTCGCTCATGATTTGGCTCTCTGTTAGTCTGCTATTGACATATAGAAATGCTTGTGATTTCTGCACATTGATTTTGTATCCTGAGACTTTGCTGAAGTTGCTTATCAGTTTCAGGAGATTTTGGGCTGAGATGATAAGTTCTTCTAAATATACAATCATGTCATCTGCAAACAGAGACAATTTGACTTCCTCCTTTCCTAATTGAATACCTTTTCATTTTTTTTCTTGCCTAATTGCTCTGGCTAGAACTTCTAATACTATATTGAATAGGAGTGGTGAGAGAGGGCATCTTTGTCTAGTGCCAGCTTCCAAAGGGAATGCTTCCAGTTTTTGTCCATTCGGTATGATATTGGCTGTAGGTTTGTCATAAACAGCCTTAATTATTTTGAGATATCTTCCTTCAATACCTAGTCTATTGAGAGTTTTTAGCATAAAGTGCCATTGAATTTTGTTGAAGGCCTTCTCTGAATCTATTGAGATAATCATGTGGTTTTTGTCTTTGGTTCTGTTTATGTGGTGGATTACGTTTATAGACTTGTGTACGTTGAACCAAACTTGCATCCCCAGGATGAAGCCTACTTGATTATGATGGATAAGCTTTTTGATGTGCTGTTGCAATCGGTTTGCCAGTATTTTATTGAAGATTTTTGCATCGGTGTTCATCATCGATATTGGCCTGAAGTTTTCATTTTTTGTTGAGTCTCTGCTAGGTTTTGGTAACAGGATAACGTTGGTCTCATAAAATGATTTGGGAAGGATTTCCTCTTTTTTTACTGTTTGGAATAGTTTCAGAAGGAATGGTACCAACTCCTTTTTGTACATTTGGTAGAATTCAGCTGTGAACCCGTCTGGACTTGGGCTTTTTTTGGTTGGTAAGCCATTAATTGCTGTCTCAACTTCAGCCCTTGTTTTGGTCTGTTCAAGGTTTCAACTTCATCCTAGTTCAGGTTTGGGAGGGTGCAAGCATCCAGGAATTTATCCATTTCCTCCAGGTTTACTGCTTTCTCTGCATAGAGTTGTTTGTAGTAATCTCTGAGGGTACTTTGCATTTCTGTGGAATCGGTGGTTATATCCCTTTTTTCATTTTTTATTGCATCTATTTGATTCTTCTCCCTTTTCTGTTTTATTAATGGCTAGCAGTCTGTCTACTTTGTTGATTTTTAAAAAAAATCACCTCCTGGATTTATTGATTTTTTTGAAGGGTTTTTTGTGTCTCTATCGCCTTCAGTTCTGCTCTGATCTTAGTTATTTCCTGTCTTCTGCTAGCTTTTGAGTTTTTTTGATCTTGCTCCTTTAGCTCTTTCAATTTTGATGATAGGGTGTTGATTTTAGAGCTCTCCTCACTTCTCTGGTGGGCATTTATTGCTATAAATTTCCCTCTAGACACTGCTTTAAATGTGTCCCAGAGATTCTGGTATATTGTGTCTTCATTCTTGTTGGTTTCAAAGAACATCTTTATTTCTGCCTTCATTTCATTGTTTATCCAGTTGACATTCAGGAGCAGGTTGTTCAGTTTCCATGAAGTTGTGCAGTCCTGAGTTATTTTCTTAATTCTGAGTTCTAATTTGATTGCTCTGTGGTCTGAGAGACTGTTTGTTATGATTTCCGTTCTTTTGCATTTGCTGAGGAGTGATTTACTTCTGATTATGTGGCCAATTTTAGAGTAGGTGCAATGTGATGCTGAGAAGAATATACATTCTGTGGATTTGGGGAGATTTCTGTAGATGTCTATTAGATGCACTTGGTCCAGGTCTGAGTTCAAGTCCTGGATATCCTTGTTAATTTTCTGTCTTGTTGATCTGTCTAATATTGACAGTGGAGTGTTAAAGTCTCCCACTATTTTTTTATTTTTAAAATTATTATTATTTTTTTATACAGACGGGGTTTCACCATATTGGTCAGACTGGTCTCAAACTCCTGACCTCAGGTGACCCACCCGCCTCGGCCTCCCAAAGTGCTGGGATTACAGGCATGAGCCACTGCACCCGGCCGAAAGACTCCCACTATTATTGTGTGGGAGTCTAAGTCTCATTGTAGGTCATTAAGAATTTGCTTTATGAACCTGGGTGCTCCTGTATTGGTTGCATATATATTTAGGATCATTAGTTCTTCTTGAGGCATTGATCCTTTTACCATTATGTAATGCCCTTCTTTGTCTCTTTTGATCTTTGTTGGTTTAAAGTCCATTTTATCAGAGACTAGGATTGCAACTCCTGCTTTTTTTGCTATTTGCTTGATAAATCTTCCTCTATCCCTTTATTTTTAGCCTATTTGTGACCTTGTATGTGAGATAGGTTTCCTGAATACAGCACACTGATGGGTCTTGACTTTTTATCCAATTTTCAATTCTGTGTCTCTTGACTGGGGCATTTAGCCCATTTACATTTAAGGTTAATATTGTTATGTTTTAATTTGATCCTGCCATTTTGATGCTAGCTGGATGTTTTTCCTGTTAGTTGATATATTTTCTTCATTGTGTCAACAGTCTTTACCATTTGGTATGTTTTTGGAGTGGGGGTACTTGTTGTTCCTTTCCTTGTTTAGTGCTTCTTTCAGGAGATCTTGTAAGGCAGGCCTGGTGGTGACGAAATCTCTCAGCAATTGCCTGTCTGTAAGGGATTTTGTTTCTCCTTCACTTATGAAGCTTAGTTTGGCTGGATATGAAATTCTAGGTTGTCTTTTCTTTAAGGATGTTGAATATTGGCCCCTACTCTCTTCTGGCTTGTAGGGTTCCTGCAGAGAGATCCGCTGTGAGTCTGATGGGCTTCCCTTTGTGGGTAACCCAATCTTTCTCTCTGGCTGCCCTTAGCATTTTTTCCTTCATTTCAACCCTAGTGAATCTGATGATTATGTGCCTTGGGGTTGCTCTTCTTGAGGAATATCTTTGTGGTGTTCTCTGTATTTCCTGGACTTGAATGTTGGCCTGCCTTTCTAGGTTGGGGAAGTTCTCGTGGATAATATCCTGAAGAGTGTTTTCCAGCGTGGATTCATTCCCTCCATCACATTAAGGTACACCTATCAAACGTAGATTAAGTCTTTTCACATAATCCCATATTTCTTGGAGGCTTTGTTCATTTCTTTTCACTCTTTTTTCTCTATTCTTGAATTCTTTTTATTTTTTTATTTTTATTTTTTTTTTATAGAGACAGGGTTTCACCATGTTGACCAGGATGGTCTCGATCTCTTGACCTCGTGATCCACCCGCCTCGGCCTCCCAAAGTGCTGGGATTACAGGCATGAGCCACCACACCCGGCCTATTTTTATTTTTTTTATAGAGACAGGGTTTCACCATGTTGACCAGGATGGTCTTGATCCCTTGACCTTGTGATCCACCCGCCTCGGCCTCCCAAAGTGCTGGGATTACAGGCGTGAGCCACCGTGCCTGGCCAAATTCACATTTTATTTCATTGAGTTGATCTTCAGTCTCTGATATCCTTTCTTCTGCTTGGTCGATCCGGCTATTGAAACTTGTGTATGCTTCATGAAGTTCTCGTGCTGTGTTTTTCAGCTCTGTCAAGTCATTTATATTCTTCTCTAAGCTGTTTATTATAGTTAGCATCTCATCTAACCTTTTTTCTATGTTCTTAGTTTCTGACCAACAAGGTGAAACCCCATCTCTTTAAAAAAAAAAAAAAAAGAGATTTGGAAAGATTGAATTATTTAAAAAAATTAATAAAAATAACATTAATGCAGGAGAGAGAAGCAGAAATTAAATTTTTAAATTTTTATTTTATAAGCAAACTTCCCTGAGTCCTTCCCCATCCTGTGGAATTGTATCCTGCTTTCCAAGTTTTATAAATTTATAAATTCTTGTATTCTTGTTTACTATACCTGATAACTGTAAGATTCTGTAACACAGTGAAGGTCCTTTGCATTGGGTTAGCACATGTTATTTTAGCTCTGAGAAGTTTGTTATTATCCACCTTCTGAAGCCTGTTTCTGTCAATTCATCAAATTAATTCTCCATCCATCTTTGATCCCTAGCTGGTAAGGGGTTGTGATCCCTTGGAGGAGGAGAAGCATTCTGTTTTTTGGTGTTTTCATCCTTTTTGCTCCGGTTTCTTCCCATATTAGTGGCTTTATCTACCTGTGGTCTTTGTAGTTGGTGACTTTCAAATGGGGTCTCTGAGTGGACATCCTTTTTGTTGACGTTGAAGCTATTTCTTTCTGTTTCTTAGTTTTCCTTCTAACAGGCCCCTGTGCTGCAGAGCTGCTGGAGGTCCACTCCAGACCCTGCTTGCCTGGGGATCACCCGTGGGGGCTGCAGAACAGTAATGGTTGCTGCCAGTTTCTTCTTCTGTTATCTTTGTTCCAGAAGGGCACCTGCCAGATGTCGGCCTGAGCTCTTCTTTATGAGGTGTCTCTTTGGGTATATGGCGGTTGGGGAGCTGCTTGAGGAGACAGTCCATCCCTTATAGGAGCTCAAGTGCTGTGCTGGGAGCTCCATTGTTCCATGCAGAACTGCTGGGCAGGTACCTTTAAGGCTGCTGCAGCTGAACTCATAACCGACTCTTTTGCCAGGCGCACTGACCTAGGAAGGTCAGCTTTTTTTATTTATTTTTATTTTTATTTTTATTTATTTATTTATTTTAAAGATGGGATTTCACCATGATGGTCAGGCTGGTCTTGAACTCCTGACCTCAGGTGATCCACCCACCTCGGCCTCCCAAAGTGCTAGGATTACAGGCATGAGCCACCATGCCCGACAGAAGGTTGGCTTTATTTATAAGTTCCTGATGTGCTGCTGCCTTTTTTCAGAGATGCCCTACCCTGCACGGAGTAGTCTAGTCACAGTCTGCCAGGAAAGGTGTTACTGAGCTGCCACAGTCTCTGCCCAACTGCTGTGTGAACTGCCTCGTTATTGGTGGATGCCCTCCCCTCACTAAGTTGGACTGTCTTGGGTCCAGCTGTGCTTGCTGTGAAACTCTCAATCCAGAGTGTTTCAGATTGCTTGTTTTGTGGGGGTGGTACCCACCAAGCCAGATCACCTGGCTCCGTATCTCAGCCCCCTCCCTTTCAGTTGAATGGACAACTCTGTCTCCGAGGCATTCCAGGCACCTGTTGAAACAGCTGCCTAGATTTGTGTGAGTTTCTGTGCATCTACCCACGGCACCAGCCATGCTGAAAACTTGTGGCGCTTGTTAGCCTGGGAATCTCCTGGCCTGTGGGCAGTGAAACCTTGTTTGGAAATATGGTGAGCACTCACCCTCTGCATTGTTCTTGCTGGGAACTACACTCCAGAGCTGATCCTATTCGGCCATCTTGGATCGCCCCCCAAAAACTTCTACTATTTTCAATCACATGGATTAATCTGGAAGACATTTGTTGAAATTAGCCAGGCACAGAAAAATGAATATTTCATGATTTCATTTACACATAGATTTTAAATAACTTAATCTCATCAAGGTAAAAAGTAAAATGGTGCGGCCAGGTGCAGTGACTCACACTTGTAATCCCAGCACTTTAGGAGGCCAAGGTGGGTGGATCATGAGGTCAGGGCGCACTTAAAAGCTTTGCCACATTCTTCACATTTGTAATGTTTCTCTCCAATGTGAATTATCTTATGTCTAGAAAGAGCAAAGGACTGGTTAAAGGCTTTGCCACATTCTTCACATTTGTAGGGTTTCTCTCCAGTATGAATTTTCTTATGTTCAGTAAGGGCTGAGAAATGTTTAAAAGTCTTGCCACACTCTTCACATTTGTAGGGTTTTGCTCCAGTATGTATTTTCTTATGACTAGCAAGGCTTGACTGGTGTGTAAAGGGTTTGCCACATTCTTCACATTTGTAGGGTTTCTCACCAGTATGAATTCTCTTATGGGTAGTAAGATATGAGGACCGATTAAAAGCTTTGCCACATTTTTCACACTTGTAGGGTTTCGCTCCAACATGAATGATCTTATGAGTAGTGAGAGTTGCGGACTGCTTAAAAGTTTTGCCACATTTTTCAAATTTGTAGGATTGTTCTCTAGTATAAATTATCTTATGTTTAGTAAGGTCTGAAGAACAGTTAAAAGCTTTGCCACATTCTTCACACTTGAATGGTTTTGCTTCACTATGAATTTTCTTATGTCTAGTAAGGTTTGAAGACCGTTTAAAACCTTTGCCACATTCTTCACATTTGTAGGGTTTCTCTCCAGTATGAACTCTCTTATGCATAGTAAGAGTTGAGGATCAGGTAAAAACTTTGCCACATTCTTCACACTTATAGGGTTTCTCTCCAGTATGAGTTATCTTATGTTGAATTAGATGTGAAAACATACAAAATGATTTGCCACATTCTTTACATTTTAAAGGTTTCTTTCCAGTATGTCTTATATTATGTCTACTTGAATCTGAAAATTTATGAAAGACTTCCACATATTTATTGCATTGAAATGTTTTACTCTGAGATGTTGTCACACATTGGTCAAGTCCATTATAATTTCCTTTGTGCATGTTACACTCATCCACACTTTTACAACCTTTACTTAATTGTGAATTCTCATGTCCACATTTTCCATATCTTGTCAGTATCTCTTGTTGGAAAGAATTTTTTATGTTTTGCTCTGGCCAAAGGTCTTTGGGAAGATAACTCAAAACTGAAAGAAATAAAAATAACAAATTATTTTATTTACTAGACTCAGATGAATATACTTTACAAATCTAATCTATATTATACAAACTACGTAAGTAAGATGGCACAGCAAAATACCACAGGTCCTAATTCCTTGTAGACATATAAATGTAATAAAACATTCTGACCAGAACACATTTGTAAAAAAAATTTATAAATAAGTGTGTGCAGTGCCCCAGGTGAGCATAATGCAAAGAGCTACACAGAAGAAAAAAAAAAGTCTGTTACATTTACCCAACACAGCTCTTTCTGCTCCCCAATATAACATGGTGACTTCAGAAGTAAATTGCAAATTCCTTGTTTCTTTTTTAAAAGACAAAAAAATAGCGGCACATACATCTTTCTTTCTGGTTTCTAGGGCCCTTTCCAGACACTGGTGTCTGTATCTGTCTCCAATGACATAAAGCGCTAAAAGAAATGGTATAATTTGGAATGACAGTTTGAGTCTGTTTAGACCAAAGGTAAGTGTTACAGCAGCAGAGGCACTGCAGCACCACAGACAGGGAACAGATGTGGAGAGTGATTACTGACTATTAAGAAGAAACACTAACATATTTCTTTATTTAAAAAAAAACACAAAATTTTAGACAAGACACATTCTAAGAACATGTTTGAGAGACTTTCAAAATTTCTAGGCGAGACAATCGGTTTCAGGCTGTGCCAGGACAAAGCTACATACATTATAAAGATGGTGACGGGCAGCTTGTTTTCAATATCCAAATCTCAAAAATTAAAATATATACAAAATATTAGGGCAACATGGCCCATCAAAAACATTATCAAACTTTCAGTAAGCAATCATAAAAATATGAAGATGTATGAACTATTTTTAAAAATTAAAAATAAATACTACACAGTGAAATAGAAAAACAGACAACTATTGAAAATCAGAAAAATGATAACAAAAATAATAATATCAAAAAACATAAATTGTAGAGATAAAAAAGTCACAGACAAGAAGAGAATCTTGGGAACTGCAAGATAAAAGTGATGTGTCAATTATAAGAACAGTCTTATGAGATAACCAGTGAACTTTTAAGAAAATTTGGAAGACCTGAATGGAACTGGGTGATATAGTCAAAGTCTTGAAAAAAAAAAAAAAAAAAAAAAAAAAAAAAAAAAAAAAAAAAAAAAAAAAAAAAAAAAAAAAAAAAAAAAAAAAAAAAAAAAAAAAAAAAAAAAAAAAAAAAAAAAAAAAAAAAAAAAAAAAAAAAAAAAAAAAGCTGTTCAGTGAGAATAACACAAATAACAAAACTGTTCTACCACATCAAACTAAAAGACTGTCCAAAATAACCTAATCCTAAGCAAGAATATTGGCACTGCATATACCCTGCATTTCAAAGATCTTGAAAGGAGTTCCTTCCACTGCAGATAACATAATGCAAAAAAACAACACAAAACCGTACAAAAAAACATAATTTTCTGGGAAAGATATGCACATGCACAATAATAGCATTCTTGGGCCGGGCGCGGTGGCTCACGCCTGTAACCCCAGCACTTTGGGAGGCCGAGGTGGGTGGATCACAAGGAAAGATCGAGACCATCCTGGTGAACATGGTGAAACCCTGTCTCTACTAAAAATACAAAAATTAGCTGGGCTTGGTGGCGCATGCCTGTAGTCCCAGCTACTCGGGAGGCTGAGGCAGGAGAATTGCTTGAACCTGGGAGGCGGAGGTTGCGGTGAGCCGAGATCGCGCCATTGCACTCTAGCCTGGGTAACAAGAGCGAAACTCCATCTCAAAAAAAAAAAAAAAAAAAAATAGCATTCTTTAGCATTATCAAGAGGCAGAAAACATTTTTAATCATTTTCTAAAATTTGAAAGATAAAAGCATAGAAATGATTATAAACATCTGTTAATGAATATAACATAAAAAGATATAATTAACAACATCAATATCAAACTTGAGAGCCAATGCACTGAAGAAGAATTCTTGCATGCAAATGAAGTTAATTTTTTTACCAGATTAAAACTGTTTTAGGCCGGGCGCGGTGGCTCACGCCTGTAATCCCAGCACTTTGGGAGGCCGAGGCGGGTGGATCACGAGGTCGAGAGATCGAGACCATCCTGGTCAACATGGTGAAACCCCGTCTCTACTAAAAATACAAAAATTAGCTGGGCATGGTGGCACGCGCCTGTAGTCCCAGCTACTCGGGAGGCTGAGGCAGGAGAATTGCTGGAACCCAGGAGGCGGAGGTTGCAGTGAGCCGAGATGGCGCCATTGCACTCCAGCCTGGGTAACAAGAG
>PVKV010033762.1:0-18380 GCA_004027835.1 Alouatta palliata
TTTTTTTTTTTTTTTTTTGTGGGGGTGGGACCAGCCGAGCCTGATCACCTGGCTCCCTGCCTCAGAGCGTCTTTTTTAGTTGAATGGTCGACTGTCTCCCAGGTGTTCCAGCCGCCTGTTGAAAAGGCGCCGGGATCTGTGTGATTTCCCGTGAGGTGACCCACTGCGCTGGCTGAAACCGCGGGTGCTGGCGTTTTTTTGCCTGAGAAATCTCCTGGCCTGGCAGCCTATTTCAGTCCCCTTTTTTTATCAGATGAATGGGCAGCTCTGCCTTCCTGGAGCTCCAATTCCCAGCTAAAACAGCACCCGCACCCACGTATTTTGTATGGGGAAACGCTGCGCCAGGGCGCCGCTCCAAACAGCGGCGGCGAAAACAGCCATGCCGGCAAAAACAGCAGCGCCGGCCAAACCAGCTGCGATGGCGACCCTTTGGGCTCCTCCCCCTGGGAATCTCCTGGTCTATGGGCAATAAAAATCCGTCTGGGAATGTGGCGTCCACTCACCCTCCACGCTTTCACTGGGAGCTGCAATCCTCAGCTGCTCCTAATCGGCCATCTTGGATCTCTCCCCGAAAATAATCTATAGTAGTTTTTAAAGAGAGAAATAAGAAATATACAACTTCTCTGCCTTTTAAATTAATAAGACATATAAAACTGAGAAATTATAAAAACATATAAATGTAGCGTAATAATAAATATCTCTTCATAAAATAATCAACATATTATAGTTATTTATATATGTATATCTGTGTATATATGTATATCTGTGTGTGTACATATATATGTGTGTGTGTGTATATATATATATATATATATATATATATACAGTTATTCTTGCCAGATAAGAGATTGAAAATTCATAAAAGGGCAAAAATTATTTACATGTGTATATATGTATATATATCTATGTATGTACATATATATCTTTGTGTGTACCTATGTATGTGTATGTGTGTGTGTGTGTATGTGTATATGTATATATATATTCTTGCCAGATAAGAGACTGAAAATTCATAAATGGATAAAAATAGAAAAAAAAAGCATTGGGGAAATGAAGAAAATAATGACATTTAAGAGAAAAATTGAAGGAGGAACATGAACAAAATATATATGGAGAGGAAGGGAGGAAGAGGTGGAAGGGGAGAGACAAAGGGACAGAAAGGTCCATAGAGCCACCAGCAGATGAGGAAGACTATCTGGAGAATGAAACAGAGGAGTTCTGAAGCCACCAAGCTGATATTTACATGCTGAGCTGTGCTAATTCCTGGGATACACTGGGTTTCCCTGGGGCAGGCAGGTTTGGAAAGGGGTAAGGGAAGCAGTTCCCAAATCCTCATTCACCATTTGTTTCTACCTTAAAACCTGAATCTTACCTGCCTGAGAACACATTTGTGATTCTCTGTGCTGACTTCCCTTTCCAAATTGCCTTTCTTCAATCAGTTTATGATGGAAAGCATTCTTCTCACTCTTTGCCCCAGGTGTAAAGCATAGGATGCCAAACAGACATGAAATATTGATGTCAGAAAGAAACTCCTTTCATTAAAAATAATGAAATGAAATATGATTTCAAAGAAGTAAAAGAAATGATGTAAAATTCTCTCTTGTTAAAGAAAAAGCATGTTTATGTAGTTTTAAAATTGACTACCACGGTGATGAGCAAAGCTAGTGCTTAGTTTGTTTATAATCCAGGCAGAGAAATATGAGCTGAATAGCTAGTTGAGAAGCAAAAATAAAAGTTCTACTGATTAATAATTGGAGTTTTCACTCCCTATAGGGCAGAGTTAATCCAAAAGTACATCCACAGTTGATTAAACAAGTCAGGTAAGTCTAAAGGTACCTTCAAGTTGGTTAAACAGTTGATTAGGAAAGTTTTTTTATTTTGATGAGAGTCAGTAAACAGGTATAATTCTTATTTATTAGTTTCAGCTGGTTAAAAGCAATTTTGGTTAAACACAGCATTCCATTTTGATATCTACTAGGCAAGTGGTACTGTTGAGAGGAAATTTTTCCTTTTACATGGAAAATGTTTCCTTTTTCATGGTCTTCTCCAATAAAAAGATAGGCATATTATTGCCTTTTCAGATCCAAACCATTATTTTAGCTCAGGATTCCCAAGAAAGGGAATCTGAGAGTGAGATTTATGTGACTGAAGTGTATTGGGTGATCTCAGGAGTGGCACTGGTAGGGTAGTGAAAGCACCAGGGCTGGCTGGAGGGAGGCATTGATCTGTGGTACAGTCACAACAGAGACATTAGCCAATTTCACAGGGAACTGGAAGAGCCCTTCAGAGTTGCCCGCCTTGAGGGCTATCTGGCTGAGGGCTATCGTTGGTTGATGTCTTAGTTCATTTGTTTTGCTGTAAAGCAATACCTGAAGCTGGGTAGTTTATAAAGAAAAGAGATTTGTTTGGCTCACAGTTTTGCAGGCTGTACAAGGAGCATGGCACCAGCACCTGGTGATGTCTTCAGGAAACTTCTGCTCATGGTACAGGGGGAAGGAGGAGGCCTGAGTGTAGAGATCACATGGCAAGAGAGAAAGAAGAGAGGTGCCAGTGTCCCCCAACAGTCAGATCTCATGAGAACTAACGGAGTGAGAATTTACTCATTGCTGTGAGTCAGCACCATGCCATTCATAGGGGATCTGCCTCCGTCACCCAAACACCTCCTGACAGTCCCCACTTCCAACACTGGGGATCAGATTTCAGCATGAGATCTAGAGGGGACAGGTATCCAAGCTGTGTCGAGTGACTCTTTTAGGCTCTGGGCCATTCCTGAAGACGGAAGGGTGACTTATTTAAAGACCTTCAGCCTCCAAGACTCCTCTCAACTGAGGGAAGGAGAGGAGTGCCTCAGGCCTGAAGCAGAGTTATCTGGGTTGAAAGCCACAATATTCAATACTGTCCATTCCTGGTGCTACTCAGAATCCCTTGTTTTGTATCATACATTTTTAGAACAGCTCTTCCAGGATTCTGGTTGGTTGCATTTCCTGGGAAACATAGAAGAGGAAGGACATGGGATAAACTATAGACCCCATGGTTGTTACTGGTCTTACATCTGCTACTGATATTCATCATGTCTCTCCTCAACCACTCATCCTGGATTCACCTCACTCTCAACTAGTGCTTCTGGTCTAGGTGACATCCCGGGTAGGGGACCAAGACCCTTCCCTCTCAGCAGTCTGATTCCCTGGTCTTGGCTGTTGCAGTTGTCTATTTATTATTAAAATTGTTCATAGCATTACAAAGGCTGCCCCAGTGGATTGCCTGGTTACCAGATGTATTCTTCCAGCTTCTATTGTCAGAGAACAGCTAGACCTGTGCCTGATGATCAGGATCAATTACTCTTGCCAGGATGCTGGCTCCTTTCTGTGCCCGCTATTCTCTTAACACAAAAATCCTAAAGTAACTGGGTGCAGTGGTAGCTTAAAGTTTAAAAGCTTCCTGTTACGTCCCATGGCAAAGAAGTTCTCCATCTGGGATTTAGACCCTCAAAGCCCAGAGTCGTGGGGACCAGAAGTACAAACTCCCCAAGTGGGCCACAGTAGGCATAGCTACCACTACTTCTACTCACTGGTTTCTGTATTTATATATTTTTGTCATGAGGATACATCACCATGAAATGATCATAGATTTGGTGAGTATACATATTGAGTCTGGCGGATGGTGCTCGTAGAATATTTTCTCAATGCTGAAGCCAGTGTTATATTTTAGAAAGGTTATTCCATCTCTCTGTCAGGCCTGCAGCTTCTGGATGGTGTAGGCTGGGATAGGTCCCGTGGATATCATGGTTCACATGCATACTTCTGCACCTCTATGCCATGAAATAATGTTCTTGGTCTGACACATTGTTGTGCAGGATTCTATGTTCATGGGTCAAACATTTTGTAAGCCCTGGCATAGGGGTGCTGATTGAGGCCCTGAAGAAGGGAAAGGTAAGCCCATACCCAGAATATGCACTGATTCCAGTCAAGATGAGCTGCTGTCCCTTCTCAAGTGGAGGAGGTTCATTGTAATCAGTTTGCCTCAAAGAAGCTGGTTTTTCTCTCTGAGGGGTGGTGCCATATTGGGTGTTCAGCTTTGTTGTCTTTTGCTGGCAGGTTAGAAATTCAGCAGTGGCAGGAGCTGGCTCAGTTTTGGTGACTGTACACCTGTGCTATTGGACCTGCATATAGCATCCATCACTCCATCATGGGTAGTGCACTTACAAGCCCATTGCACCATCCATCAATGGAATGGCTCATGACACAGTATGGTATCTGTGTTATGTCTAAGTTTTTAGTTAAAAAGGGAATGCTCTCTGGTAGGAATTAATGTGCAATATCAGGATTCTTCACTCTTTGCACTTACTTTCATATGTTCCTCAATATACCTCTTCCCCAGATCTCCTGTTTTCCTCCAGGGCCCTGGCCAACCAGACATGCCATTTATCACTGCCTGTAAGTCATTATATATTCTTATGCCAAGCCATCTATCTTTCTGCATAAATGGGATGCTTCAGTTGCTCCACTTGAAGTTATGCCCATGAGGAGGATTTCTTACTCTTCCTGTCTCTAAGGTGCACTCCTGAGTAGGCTTCAGTGCAGAAGTAGTTTACTTTTGGCCTGAATGTATATACCAAGTTGATCCATGCATGAACCAGTCTCAGCATTTTCCTTCTCTTTGAGCTGGTCGTTAAGGACTCCCATTTTTCCATAGGTGAGTTGAATGAGAGACTTGGTAATGTAATAATAGTGGATACTGTAGGTGATCTGAGCTACCTACTCATGCATCCCTGGTACTGCTTGTTCTAGATCTCAGATGGTCCCACTTACTGTAACAGTGGATTAAGGCTGAGCTCAATCAATTTATGACATAGTGATCTGACAGAACTCAGCTCACGACACCTGGTGATTCACAGACAGGTATTCCTCTACCAGGGCACAGTAACCTGCCAGAAAATACTTTTGAAAGGTATATAGTTCCCTCTTGCAGATAGCACAACCTTGTTTCAGAATCCTAGAGTTTATGTTGCTTTTCCTGCTTGTGCTTGTTATAAACACCACAGGGCATCTTTTTCCCTTCTCTAAACTTCTAATTATGTGGAGTAACAAGGAATCTTTCATTGCAGGCTTGACCTGGTGTGGCACTGTTTCCTGCACCATTCTAAGCTGGCAGCATTTAATGTCCTCTAATAAATTGATCACGTTTCTAAATGTGGAATATACTGCCTCCAGAACCCAGAAAGGCCAATAAAGTGCTATGCTTCATTCTTAGTGGTTACAATTATGAAATGCAATATTTTTTCTTTAGATTGGAGAGAATATTCTAGTATACCTTAGACCACTGACCCCTAGAACCTTCATTGACAGGTGGGACCCCAGGCTCTTCATAGGGCTTATCTCCCACCTTCTTTCTTACCAGGACCTCCAATGCACCTCCCACTTCTTGCTCATTTGCTTTAACGTGATGCCACTGATATGGTGGACCAAATGATGTTCTACAGGATGTTCACACAGTTCAGGTTCCTTTGCATTATATCAGGTAACATTCAGAAGAGTTGAAAGCCCTGGTACATGCTGGTAGAAATGTACTGTTAAACCTGCAAGCAAATGCAAATAGTTTTGAATCCTCCTTTCAGGGAGGGATGAAAAACATTCATTTGCCAAATCAGTGGCCACATGTCAAGTACTTAAGGCTGAAATATTCCAAATCTGGCACAGTGGCTGCAAATAGAGTACACTGGGTTGAATTTGTGATATTCAGGCACCATTCTCCAGTCTCTGGTTTTATAGGGTCTCAACTGTTGAATTAAATGGAGATATGTTGGGGTATACCACCTCTGCTTCCTGCCTCCTTTAGACTTTAAGGGGGGCACTTAGATAATTATGGAAATATAAATACAATACCATTGTCACAGCTTTTAAAATTAATTCAATATAAATTTAATACCTATTACTTCTTCAGAATGTGACATTGATTTTGATTTGGTTGTGGCTGGAAGGATGGTGTGAGGGTTTCACTTGGGCTTCCTCTCACACAACAGACCAAGAAACCAGTCCTGGGGTTGTGCCAGTTTCCACTTGCATAGCTGATGACAAGGGAAATTTATCCTGATGGATTTGTGGAACCAGTAGACTCTCTGAAAACCAGCCCTGGTCTAGGACTCCTGCTTTTTGTTTGTTTGCTTGGCTGGACCTCATGTATATTTATTTATTTATTTAATTTATTTTTTTGAGACAGAGTCTCACTCTGTTGCCCAGGCTGGAGTGCAATGGCATAATCTCAGCTCACTGCAGCCTCTGCCTCCTTAGTTCAAGAGATTCTCCTGCCTCAGCCTCCTGAGTAGCTGGGACTACAGGCATGCACCATCACACCCGGCTAGTTTTTTTGTATTTTTTAGTTGAGACATGGTTTCACCATGTTGGCCAGGCTGGTCTCAAACTCCTGACCTTGTGATCTGCCCACCTCAGCCTCCTAAAGTGCTAGGATTATCAACATGAGCCACCGCACCCAGACTGTATCTTTATTTTAACAGGGGACAGTTAGATACCCAGTTCCATAAGGTACCAGGTGCTGCTTCATACCCAGGGTATACATGTCAACTTGTACATTTGTCCATTAGTCTTTAGAATATTTGGACCTTTCTAGTCTTTAGAATATTTGGACGTTGCTCTCTCCTCAGTGTATAATTACCCAAGTAAATGAATGTAGATCCTTTTGGTTACAGACCAGAAAAGTGTTACCATAGACTCTTGCTGTGTTTTAAGATTCTTCTCCTGGGAACTTATCCTTCCCTTCAATCAATGGATTCTATCTTTGAAAATTGTCTTAGGTCAAGAAACAGAGCAAAAGATTATGACTTTTTATTGCAACATCTGCCCTCATCTCTCTTGATCATCCATTCTTGATGTCTTCTGATTCTATCAATTGAGGAATATCTCTTTTATCTGATAATCCATCTTTTTTTGTAGGAATGTCATGCTGTGTCAACCATTTCCATAGCTCTCTAGGTCAAGTTCCCTTGGCTACAACTTCAGTCTTACAATAAGTGCACCCACTTTGTTTTGATGGTTAAGTGCTGTCACATAATCCATATTATTTTAGAATTCTATAATTCCAATGAATGTCAGAGTGCTCAATCTGTAAGGCGTTTCCTAGCATCAGGGCTAACCTGTAAGGGAGAGCCACCCCTGAACTTTCCAACAATGTTGCTACTCTTCTCCCCAGCCCCTTTCTTATTGCTTTGGGAAACAGAGTGACCTTTATGCCTCTGGCAGATCATAGTCAACTGATGGGCTTTTCGGCTGTACCTCGTATAGCAGCCCTAGCCTGCTCAGTTCTGAGATTTGGTTTGCTTCTTCCTCTGTCACAGCAATTTAGACATTTCTACTTCACTTAACATGGTTCATTTTTTTGTTCAACTTTCCAAAAGCCATCCTAGTGTTATCATCTTCTAGGGTTCTTGACAATGTGTTAAATCCTCTGTTGTAGATGAGTGCCCCCACAATGGGACATTCTCCTTTATCCAGCTCTAAGTTCTGCCCTTCTTTATCTCTCACCCTCAGGATCCAGTCCCCTGACACTCTCCCATTTCTGCTGGTACATATTGGTTAGGTCCTGCAGCTAGTTCTTTTGAGATGTAGTATTTTTCTCTCTTAGCAGCCTCTTCACCTTCCCTGATCAGGCACATTGCTCTGGAAAGATTATTAGATCACTTGAGATACTACTGGGAAGACTCCTTTCTTTGTCTAAGGCATATATTACATGCTAATGTCACCTTGACATAAATTCGTGAAAGGAGGGCACAATCTGAGTAATTCTGGGGAATTTTAAAGTCTCCTTCTCGGTTGTATGGGAGTTAGTATAGTGAAATAGTGTATGTTTACACAAAAAGGAAGTGTAGCTAATTCTACCAGCAAAAGAGCATTTTCCACTATCAATGAGCTCAAGGTAAAGAGTAAAACCAACTACTTCCTGTAATGTCACACCATCAGCAAGATTATAGGTTAGATGGCTTAACTAATTTGTCATTGGTAACTCTGTTAGCATCAGTGCTATCTTTCAAAAATATTTAAACTATTTTAACTAGTCTTTTTTTTGGTTTTAAAAAAAGCCTGCTTGACAAATATTATTGGCATTAAAATGACAATTTTTATTGGTAAGGTTATTAATTATGAGTTAATCAGAGATGGAAATTAATTTTCATAGTTCAGCATTATCATAATTATAGCTAGTTGCATCACTAAAATAATACTTTCATAAAGAAACCTTCCTGGTGTTCTAGGACAAAGATATAAACCCAGCAGGTAAAGGTTCATATATAATTTTGGCCTTATTGAATACAACACTATCTGAATAAAGTATTGTCCTAGAATCAGGATAGTCATAGCAATATGAAATATAAATATCATAGCTAAAAATAGTTAATGTAAATTAAAATGTAAATCAGTTGCCATTGTTATAGGTGTTTATCTCAATTCCAAGGTCTGGGTTAAGTTGTCTAATTCCGTGAAGGCATCTGCTTCTGAAACGAAGATGTCATGGAAGTTATGTCTGTTTTTTAAAACCATATGATGCATTTGTGGTAAGAGTTGTTAAGTGGTACTGAGAATCTTGTGCCTTAAATTTTTGGTGTTTTTCCCCAGAAGACTGAATGATCTATATAGCTTGTAGCAGGAGCCTTCAGATAAATGAATGGAAAAAGCAAAACCTTTCTCAGGATGATGGGGGTGATTGGCTTTGATTAATAATATGTTGTGATTACCAACAATATTAGAATGGAGGAATTTAATAAAATATCAACCTATGGGCATAAATCCATGCTTCCCTTGGAATAAGAAAATATTATGGACAATGAGGACACTGACAAATTTTCAGAGCCTTTTATTAAATCCATAAAAGGTATTGTAATTAAATCCAAGAGATAAGCATTTAGATTTTTCAAAGATGATTTTAATAAAGTAACTATCTGGAGTCACGTAATTTTTAGCACTGTCAGAAATTATAAAGATATTGTTTATTATAATCCAGTATATGTTTACATTTTGAAGATCTTAAATATTTATAACAATTTAAACTTTAGTAAAATTTATATAGAAAATTTAGGAAATTCAGATAACTTAGGTTTTCTATGAGTAAATAAACTCTAGTTTTACAAAATCTGGAATATTATGTTACCATTTTTACACTGTGAGAAAATTAAGTAAAAGGCATATTATCAAACCAGCCTAATTTTCAAGTATTCACATTAGTCGTATTGCCAGGCAAGGGTACACATACGCATATTTGTGAAAAACTGGGATGAATAATTTGTTGAAGGAAAAAGCCAATAATTTGTGTATGTATTAGGGATATGGTTTTTGGTGGGTTTTACTAGTTAAAGACTGAATGCTACACTCTGGATGAGACAGAAATAGTCCATAAGTCAGTAGATAGTTGGTTAAAACGAATGCCACTTTTAATCAGTCAAAAAAGTTTTCAGTTACATTGGTGTGGTTCTGTACCTGGGTTGAGTGAAGGTCTCAGTTGCTTATCTGCTTCCACTGGTGAGATGCCCACACATCACAGTTGCTTATCAATTTTGGTGGGTTGGAAGTGGTTATACTGAAACCCCACAACCAGTTTGAGGTCTTCTAGCAAAGTGAAAATGGAAACATTTTCTTTTACACTAGTGAGTACCAAATCACTATGTTGTTCTGTCCCATAGGATACCTTTATAGGTGGTCTAACAGTTTTATTTTAAAATTTTAGTCTTACTTTGCTAGAAATTTAACTTTGCTATTAATTAAACATATGATAAACATTTTAGAGATGAAATATAAAACATGTAAAAGTACTTTTTTTTTCCCAAAAATCATAGGAAGTATTTGTGCAGAAATGTTTGGAGTTCTGTTTTAAGATAAATATTAATGAAAGCAAATTGAGTCAGTCTTATTTTATAATTCCATGGGTTTGTCCTTTGTAATACTTTGTGAGCCTTAGACATGCTAGTGGATGTGGAGAGGTTTATTTTGTTGTTTGAAGTTTTGGAGGCAGGAGGAATATTAGCTCTTGTGTTGGAACAATTCAAACAGAGAATCAGCCTATGGTCAGAATATTCTCTCACCCCTAACAAAGTTAAATACAGAAATAATGAAATAAATTCAGCTTGTTTTAAGTCAAGCCCTTTTTTTTCTGGTTTCAGCCAAGGCTGTAAAACTGAGTGCCAGTTGGTATCTGCCCTAGATGGCAGAAGAAATCACAAGGCAACAAAGCTTTAGTACTCAGAATAAATCTGGTTTAAACTTTATTCCAAAGGCTCAATTTGAAAAATCTCAAAGAACAAAAAAATGACCTTATTCCTCAATGTTCTTGGTATTTTTAATTCTGAAGTCAGTTGGATCCAAAGCATCTGGCCTCCCATCCCTATTTTCCTCTTTGACAGTGCTGAACTAAACAGCTCTTAAAAAATCATGGAATCAGTTGAACTTCAGTCAGGGCATCTGTCAGTACCATCATAGCAGATTTGGGCCAACATTTAAAAATGAGTAATTTGGAATCTGGTTCATTTGGCATGCTGAGAGCCTGGCCAATGTCTTCCCATAGCAGGTGGTTTATGGAAACTTGGTCCATGAAGGCTCTGATGTGCTTCTATTTATGTCTCTGTGTTAGATGATAAGCCTGAAGCCATGGTTGCTGTGAGTCTGCCAGACCAGCATCTAAAACAAAGCACAGAGTTGATTACCCCAGGCTCATTGTCCAGGGTCCCGCCACAATATTGCATAAGCATAGTGCCCAGTGCCGCAATTGTGATTGGCCTTGTTGTTTGTTTCTGGTGTTGATCTGCCTGTCAATACCACAGTGGATTGTATCTGTTCTCTCCCAGAAGCCAGAGGACTAATATTAAGTAGCGAGGTGGGGCTGAATACACTCACCCTGTATCATTAGTAGAGCATCGTGTAGTTACATATGAGACACCAGAAAGCTTTCTCAGTGAGATGGTGAAAGAAGTTCCTGTTGATAGATCTTGGCAATAAAAGCACTCCTTAATTTTATAGAAACACACGTTAAATACATAAATAAGTAAAGCGTTATAAAGACTTTTAAATGCATGGCCTCGTTTGATGCTTATAACCACTTAGTGTTATAGGAGAGGTTTGTATTATTGTTCCCATTTTCACATGAAAGAGGAAGTTAGAAGAGTTAAATGATTTGCCTAAGATCACTCAGCCAACAAGAAGATCCAAGAATGATTCTGAGCTTTGCCATCTCTCCTCAGCTTCTGTTTGATGCACAGCCATCTGATATCTAAGTGGAGGGAATGGTGTCCTGATGATTGCATTTAAGACTTACAATTATATATTTAAAACTATAACATTTAGCAGACCTCTAGTCGTGGCTACAACTTCTGTCATGCCATGAATTCTACTGTATTGATTTTTACCCATGCAGCATTTTAATATTGTAGACTTAAAAATGAACATTACAATCCTGCCATCTTTGCAGTATCTGTAGGGTTTAGGTTTTTTGTTTTGTTTTGTTTAGTTTTCAGACAGATTCTCACTCTGTTGCTCAGGCTGGAGTGCAGTGGTGCGATATCGGCTCACGCAACCCCCGCTTCCCGGGTCAAGTGATTCTCCTGCCTCAGCCTCCTGAGTAGTTGGGAACTGCACGTGCCCACCACCATGCCCGGCTAATTTTTGTATTTTTAGTAGAGACGGGATTTCACCATATTGGCCAGGCTGGTCTCGAACTCCTGACCTTGTGATCCACCCACCTCAGCCTCCCAAAGTGCTGGGATGACAGGCGCGAGTCACTGCACCCAGCCTGTAGGGGTTAGTTTTTTTGTCTGGAAGGATGCTGTGAGGAGACATATTTTCAGATGGCTTGGGTAAGGCTTATAATGTCTGAATAGCATGATGTTTATACTTAGATCATGATAGAATAGCAGCAACTTTTTTGTTCAATTAATTAGAAAATATCATGACATGCCTGTGATGTTCAAAGAACTATGCCAAGTTGCTAAGAACTGTACAAGGACTGACTCCCTTCAAAGAGCTTATAATTCCTTTGGAGAAATAATACCTGTGCACACAAAATAAGCAGCCACATAGGACAGCTAATTATAATGGCAAGGGTAGGTATAGATGGCAAGGCCTGTATGAGGAGAGATCACAGTGAGTTGAGGGGATTTTGGAAGACTCTTGTAGATTTTTTAGTGGAAGCAAAATTTAGATACTGCCTATGAAATGGGGTTAGGTTTCTAGAAGGTATGTTGAGAATGAGGAAACAGTGAAATATAAATAAATAAATTAAAAGAACTATAAATAAAGCATATTGTGGATATAAGTAGACCTGTCTCACTATGGACAGTAATTTATAATACAAAGGAATGGAAGACAGATGTTGAAAAATTGATGGGACGATTATGGGTGGCCCTGAATACCTGCATGAAGAGTTTATTCTGTTAATCTGTAAGGAAAGAAGTGTCATTTAAGTATTTTGAATGGGAGGCAGAAACTTAGAAAGCATCATTTTACCTGGTGGCAGTGCCCAGGATAGAGTGAAGAATAAAGGGAGAAACAGACTATCAGTGAAGGGACAAGTTAGAAAATGGAACAAAAATCCAGATGGGAGGTGATCATTAGCAGAGTGTAATACTGAGCTGGACAGAGACGTACCCTAGCTTCTGCTATTCTTTTCTTTCTTCATGCAGTAGCCACAAAGTGTAGCTGTAGCTCTAAAGAGGAGTTTTATCTATCTCTTTTTTGTTCTCTGAAAAATAGCTTGGGGGATGATGAGGAAGTTTTCAAACGGCTGCAATGTGAAGTCATTTCTGCAGTTTCGGTGCCATCTTGTTTCATATTGAACAATTTGGCATCCTCTTTGAAAAGACCTGCAGACCTAACCATTTGGCCCCCTAGACTCTGTGTCCTCTTGTAAGCTGTTCCCATTAGGCAGTTGCAACTCTCAGGTGCTGGGGGCTGTGGGGGCTGTTGCTGGCCCTGCAGTAGTAAACACATGGACTTCAAACCTGATGCAGTGCTTAAGTCCATGTGTATGTGTCACATGCACTTTTTTCTTGGGGAAAAGATATTGACAGAAGAAGAAATAGCAAGAGTCATTATCTGGGAGGAGAGGAACATATCAGGGGTCCTTAAGACCACCCCAGGTTCAGTGATTCACTAGGAGGACTCACAGGACTCAGCCTATAGTGCTAACTTATATAGTTTATTACAACATAAAGATACAAAGTAAAATCACCAAAGGGAGGCGCTCTTGGAGCAAAGTCTGGAGGAGATGAGGCACAGGCTTCTAAGAGTTCTCCCCCAGCAGAGTCACATAGGATGTGCTTAATTCCTCCAGCAATGTACTATGACACACATGTGGAAGGAATATTGTCATATTGTCTACCTGTCGAATTAGAGACTCAGTGTCCAGGGTTTTTATTGAGGTCTTTTCACATAAGCACCCTCTGCACTGCACATAATAAAATTCCAGACTTCCAGAAGGACAGCAGATACTCAGCATAAACTACATTGTTTGTGCAAAAAAAGTTTCTTTTTAAAAAAAATTTTTTAATATAGAGACAAGGTCTTACTATGTTGCCTAGGCCTGTCACAAACTCCTGGCCTCAAGCAATCTACCTACCTCAGCATCCCAAAGTGCTGGAATTATAGGCATGAGGCACTATGCCCAGCCTGTGCAAACAGTTTAGGCCCAGTGAGACGCTCTTAACTCTGCTGGGAATTGGAGAACCCTCCTGAAATCCAAGTTCCCAGATGCCAACCAAGGACAAACTTTGCAAGCAGCTTTTCTTTTCTTTGTATTTTTTAATTATTATTATTTTTTGAGACTGAATCTTGCTCTATCAGCCAGGCTGGAGGGCAGTGGCACAATCTTGGCTCACTGCCACTTCCATCTCCCGGATTCAAGTGATTCTCCTGACTCAGCCTCCTGAGTAGCTGGGATTATAGGCATGTGCCACCATGCCCAGCTAAGTTTTATATTTTTAGTAGAGATGAGATTTCACCATATTGGCCAGGCTGGTTTTGAACCCCTGACCTCAGGCGATCCTCCCGTTTCAGCCTCCCAAAGTGCTGGGATTACAGGTGTGAGCCATCGCCCTGGGCTGCAAACAGCCTTTCTAAGGTGCCTCAGGCTTGCTACGTTAACTTTTTTCTGAAGAGGGAGTGAAAATATCACTTAGGTTTTTGAGAAGGAAGTATTGATGGATACATTTTTTAAAACCCAGGAGAGTCTGATGTTAACGTCATGTCTCTGAAAGTGGTATTTGAGGTTGGAGCAAAAGTAGTGAAACCAGTCCTGCTCTTCTGTGCACATACAGACGACTGGAGATGCAGAAGAGAACTGGAATGGTGTATTATGAAATCAAGAGAGAAGAGAAGTTCAAAAGGAGAAAATGCCCAGTGGCATATAAAGTACTGCAGATGGGCAGGGATTATGGGCACTGAAAAATGCCACTGGGACATCATTTAATAATGTGGTAATTGATTTTCAACTTAAAATTGTCTGTACATCTTAAACAAGACTTATTTAACCAGTGCCTTGGACAGCTTTCCTGGCTATTACATCTTTTTGTTTTCTTTTGATCACCTTACAAAAGCTCCATTTTAACATTTTTTCTGGTTGCTTGGAAATTTTTGTTTGGGTTTAAATTTCACAGGCAGAGGGAAGTGGATTAGCTTTGGGAAGGCTAAAAAAATTCTTTGAGCAATACTACATATTTCTCTCTGGCCATTATTTAGGGACAACAGCAGCCAAAATCACCTCCTCTGTTACTGATGGAAAAGTAATTCAGCTGTTTCTTTAAGAAGATTAGGTTTACCATTTCATTGATTTCATTGCTGCTTTCTGATAAAGAATCGATATTAAAAGCTGTTTGTTTTGAGTGCAGACATCTCAAGGGGCTTATGAAAGTGGCTGAATTTACTACTATACCCTTGGACTTCTCCCAGACCCTGACTTCTAGTTATTGTCTCTCAGATATTTCA
Source organism: Alouatta palliata (assembly GCA_004027835.1). Taxonomy (NCBI): domain Eukaryota; kingdom Metazoa; phylum Chordata; class Mammalia; order Primates; family Atelidae; genus Alouatta; species Alouatta palliata. Next base: position 14,970 of record PVKV010033762.1, read on the forward strand.
TTTCTTATTTTCCGGGTTCTTTGGTGATAACGTTGTACAGAACCTCTGAGATGAATGATTATTGTTACACAGGACCATGTGAACCAATAGTGGCTTTTCCTTTGCTTGTAATAAAAATATATCAGAACTACATTTATTTTTTCATAAAGCTTTTTTGGTATGGCCGACTTTGAGTAGTTTGTAGTCTAAGAAATACCAGCACCTCTTCTCTCTCACACTCAAAATGCTTCAGGCATAGACAGTCACTGCAGGCAGAAAGTGGAGAGTGTGGTGCTCCATGTGGCATTTGCAGTTCTCCTCACCTTCAGTGATGGTTCTGGCCTTAGTCACTTCACTGAACTTCAGGAGGGTAAATGTGTGCTGTAACTGAGGTGGTTTTAAACTCTCTGTCTCTTGTCCTAATATCCCAGGGCTTCCAGCAAAAGTTCTCCTTCCACAGTAAAGAGATTGTGGCTATCAGCTGTTCCTGGTGCAAGCAGGCGGTAAGTTTGAGATGAAATAAAGCAACGGCTCATGTTTTGTCAAAATACGCTTATGTCATTACTTGAGTTCCTCCCGTAAGTAGAAGGCATTCTAATTTAATGTATTGCTTTTCTCATATAGGGCCCTTGGAGGAAGAAAGACAGACTGAAACTATGGAACAATAGTATAGATGAGCTGGGATACACTAGAGAGAGAAATTAATTTCTGCATTTTTTGTACATTGAGGCTTGGGGTCAAAGACTAGAAAATCCTCCCCTAATTCTAATACTGGGACTAGAATTGAGGGCTTCTCACACTTAGATCACATTACTTCCCAACCCCATGCCTCTATATTGTTGAGAACTCCTCCTATGTTAGGAAGGTGCAACATTAGAAGCAAAGACACGTACCACATAAGAGGTGTCCCTCCAACACAGGTGGACAGTAATACTGGTTCTTCTGGTTTTAATGTGCATGAATTTTTATTTTGGGGCTAGGTGTGAGGATAAGAAGAGTGGTCCTTGTATGCTTTTTTAGGTTTGGACATTGTCTGTATGCTCATTGAAATGCAGCTCTTTCTCACATTTGAACATATATATGCATTAGGATCTGATGGCAATGTTCCTATTTACTTTTCTTCATCTACATTTTTTCCCCACTTTATTCAGAGCCTGATTCCTCTGTCTCTACCAGATGCTACATTGTCTTATTTGTTTGCCAATGTACCTGTTCTTTCTTTTACCAGATACCGTATAGTCTAACCCCAGTGTTGGCAGACTACAGCTCATAGGTCAAGTCTAGCTGCCGTCTATTTTTGTAAATAAAGTTTCATTGGAATGCAGCCATGCCCAGTTACTTCTATATTGTCTGTGGCTGTTTTTGCATTTATATATTGTCTGCAGGTGCTTTCATGCTACAGTGGCAAAGCTGAGTAATTGCAGCAGAGGCAGATGGTCCCATAAGCTTAAAATATTTACTCACTGTGCCTTTATAGAAAAGTTTGCTGATGCCTGGTATAATCTCTCAATCTCCCTATTCTTTTGAATAAGTTAGAATATATAATCCCTTCCTTGCACAGGGGACCCGCAAAGAAAAGGCTGTGGTGTTCTGGTGAGGTTAAAGGTTTGCAGAAAACTCATGCCACTACACACGTCATGCTAAACTAGCCACACAGGCCATAGGGCTGGCACAGACACATTTAGTTGAAACATATGAAATTGACATTTCATGGGTGCAACCCATTGAAAAGTTGGTAGTCCCATGCAGTTTAACCTAATAATATTCCTACCCCCTGCATGTCAGAAGAACCTGCTATCACTAGCTAGAAGTGCGGTGGTCTGGAAAGCTCAGTGTTGCTGCATCACAGTCCTGCCATATTTTTATTCCTGGCATTTTCATTTACTTTCAATTAGTTGTTACACAAATAATCATTGCACATCTGTTCAAGAATGTGTGCACAAATAGAAGGCCATCCTAGTTCTTGAATGAAACTCTGTACCATCAAGGCAATATCTCCATTTGCAGTCCATGGGTCCCCAATGCTACTACCTTTGCTCCTGGTTCTTCTAATCTGGTGGAGCAGCGTCCTGGGCAGTGGTGTGCTAGGACTGGCTGCATCTGCTGCTGCCTCGTGCAGCTACCAGGCTGCGGTGAGATGGTCTCTCCAGGTTCAATTAATTTGGAAACTAAATTCCACTTGGCAATGAACATGTGTGCTCGTTCTGTTAACCTATAGTCCACTGAATCACGACAAAGGACAGCTTTCACCTGACCATGGTGGTACAGCTTTGGTCAGTTCCACCTATCTTTGAATTTCCCAATTTCCCACATTGTAGAAGGTGATTTTTGCAAGGACGATAGATACAAAAGATTTGAACACAAATTACAGTGGTGATATGTTTTAACAGTCCAGGTCAACTGCTTCTAGGACATTTGATGTCCAACAAGAAACAAATAAGTGACCCTTAATGGTGCAGGAGAAAGAATATTTTGGGACCTGGGTTTCCTGTGTTGGGGTTTTGATTCCATCATTTAAAAGCTGTGCAATCTTGGATGTACCTCTGAGTCTCTAGAGTGGAGATCACTCAAGTATACATGGAGAGACTTGACATAGGCAGTCTCCTTGATCCCAAACATTTTAGAAGGCAGTGGTCATGCATTTGAGAGTTTATTTGAATTGCCAAGAAAAAAAAAAGAGTAATTTTTAAAAAAAGATATTCAGGCCGGGCGCGGTGGCTCAAGCCTGTAATCCCAGTTCTTTGGGAGGCCGAGGTGGGCGGATCATGAAGCCAAGAGATAGAGACCATTCTCGGCAACATGGTGAAACCTCGTTTCTACTAAAAATACAAAAAAATTAGCTGGGCGTGGTGACATGCACCTGTAGTCCCAGCTACCCGGGAGGCTGAGGCAGGAGAATTGCTTGAACCCAGGAGGCGGAGGTTGCAGTGAGCCGAGATGGAGCCACTGCACTCCAGCCTGGCGCCTGGTGACAGAGCGAGACTCTGTCTCAAAAAAAAAAAAAAAAAAAAAAAAAAAAAAAGATATTCAAATATTAATAACATTTTCTGGTATATTTGTTTGCAGATCACAGATAACTGGTGACAGGCAGAATTATTAATTATTTTATTTTATACACAATTGCTTAATAATAGCCACGAGATCACAGCAGATCTTGAAGACATGCAGAAATGAAAACAAAAATCTCTCTAATGTTATGTAATGTAATTAGGATGGCCATATTTGCCAGTTTTTTTGAGACAGTCCTAATTTGTGTAATTTGTGTTTGTTGTTTCAACGTGATGATTATCAGTGATACTTTTTACTTTTAAAATTGCTCCAGTTAAAATGATAAATTATATAGTTATGTGACGTATAATCTAATAAGAAACTGAGGTTACATTTTTAAAAATCACTATGATTAAAACTTAAGGCCTATAATTTTTGTGTAAT
>PVKV010033763.1:0-18496 GCA_004027835.1 Alouatta palliata
TCATTGGTGAAATGTTCACTTGTGTAAAACCAGCAAGTGAAATAATTTAGGAATGTGAAAGGAAAATATTTTTGAGCAGAGTTTGCAATTCATTAAACAAATTGACCTACAACTTCCCTAAATTACCCTTATTCTTTAATTTTGTATGTTCCAAACCAGATTGTTGTGCTATGGCTTTGTTTCTTACTATTATTCTCAATTGCAGTAAAAGTGAGAATGCTGGAGAATAAACAAAGTGGAGGAAATGGAGAACGTAAAGAAAGTGGAATAAAGGATAAATGGCCATGTGGGGGGAAACTACATGTATAGCTTTGAGAAGACTGGAGAAATTATACATAATAGAAATATGTGAAGTTATCAATTCATTCAGATCTATTGATGTCAATGATCATTAACTATTTTACAAGAACTGCATTATTAGCATGTATATTAGGATATATTCCTAAAATAATCATATATATTCTCTTTGAAGCCCTCATCAAAAAGGTAAAATAACATATACAAATCTATTAATTTTAATTAAAGACTACAGGTTGCTAAGATAAATTATATAAAATTAAGTCAATTAATATCCTGCAAAGTACTTTAATCCAGAAATATTTTAAACTTCAAGCTAGTTTCAAGTGACTACCAGCGTGTGTGTATCTCTTGCATATTTAAGGATAATCACTGAAATCTACTTTACCTGCTTGTAAGCAGCATGGAATGAAGACTAAAATCACAGTGTCAATGGTGATTTTAGAGATGAATCTTCTAGGTAAAACTATAGATAAATAAGTGTATGAAAGGTAATATTGCTGTTATCTTTTCATTTTTTCCTTTGTTTCAAAAGTTCCTAGGCAAGAACTTCCAAATCAATGGACAGCATGTAGCAGCATTAACTTCATTGAAATTTACAAACATGGAAGACACAGGAGGCAGATTAATGGAGAATAGATAAATATGTGTGCCTAATTCTAGTGAATAATAGATCATCTTTTCATCTTTTCTGCATCTTTGTATAGAAGGCCTGCACTTAGAATGTCCTTCAGAGTGTGAAATTGCCCCATGGTATTGTTGAACAAGTCAAGAATATTTTATGAATGTAGTCATCTATCCTGACTGTTCACTTGCTCTGATAGCCTGTCCAGTTTGGAAAAAAAAAAATCACCATTATTTTATAAGACTGTATTTAATAAAATGTATATAAAATATACATACTAATTTTTTTATTTTAGGCAAAAATATAAATTTGAAGGTTTGGGTGACTGAGCACATCAAAATATAATTTTCAGGAACAATATTTTTTCATAGAAACCTTGTACCAGAACTTTGCTGATATGAAATCAGTTACACTGATACATCTTTTGCGTATAAGAAACCCAAAGCCCACAAGCAACTCTTCTAAATTGTTCTTTGTTTCTGTTTTTGTTCTTTTGTTTCTAAAATTCCAAACACTTGGATCATTGGTTTAACTGTCTTCTGAAATGTATAATTGCAAAAAAATTCTGAAAATTAAAATGATTACTTTCTGTTACCCATCCATTACTACTGAGGTGTTAAAATAATTTATTCCATTATATTAACGACTGCTTGATGCATCAAAAGATAATTTGCCATGTAATTTTGTTAAACCTGAAACTGTAGCATATTTTCTTGATAATACCATTAATATATCAAGAGTAAATAAAATGTTTAGTGGTAGGCACATTAATTATCGCCTTCATCTATCGGTGTTTAAAACTTAGAAATAATTAAATGTGCTTTAATAAGATATGGTTCTGGAAAGCAGGATCATTTATGAATTGCTAGAGGTGCGTGGCGCTACGTTTCCCTTGAGAGACGGAATTTATGCCTAACACCCCGCTGATTGTTCAGGAGGTAAAGAACCAATAGCTGCATGTACAGAGGTTTAATTTAAAGTGTGTTTCTCACTAGGCTGCTCACAACACTTAATTAAACTCTGCTGTTTTGGCAATGACAAATGCTGTAGTGCAAAAGGAACCTGAGTCGCTGTGACTGAGAAGCTTTTGTAATTTCTTTCATGTGCATTGGCAGCCAGATCCAGGTCAGAAAAGAAAGCAAGAATAAAAGAAGACATATTTAAGATGTTTGGAGAAAGTTGCCACTTTGATGCATCTATTTTAGATACCCAAAAGTGCTGAATTATTTAAATGATTTAACTGTGTGGTGTTTGTGGAAACTATGGCATGTGACCAGGGAAAACAATTTGAAGTATGTTTCTAAGTTGTGGCTTTTGGAAAAATCCTCTTTTTCATTAGCAATTATAAAACCTGAAATGATGTTTGATTCAAATTTAGATCAATAGGTAGAGCTGTTATTTTAGGCAATATTTCCTGCTATATTTTATATATACTTTATACTGTATGTTTAGGTTCATTTCTGGGTATATATTCAAAATTAAGAAAATCTATTATATCAATCAAAGAAAAAAAGCCAGATTTTTATATTAGAAAATCACAAAGTGAAGCATGGACAATCAACTTTTACAATTCTACCGGTTGACATGCTTTTATTTTGAAAAGTATCCTAAAACTCCTTTTATATACAACTATCATCTCTTCTATACGGGCACATTAATATAAGGTAGTGCTTTTAAGAAGACATAGACTTATAATTCCATTATTATATTGTTCTCATCCCAAAATGAGATCAAATGTAAAGTGAATAAAATACTGAACAAGATAAAAATACTGAGTATTTATTGAATGCTTACTACGTGTGAGAAGCCATTCAAGCATTTTTACATGTGCAAATTCAGTCTCCATGACAATTTATGTATTCCATCATTATTCCCTACAGTCAGAAAACTGAGGTGTAGAGAAATTTAAAAACATACTAGATCACACATCTAGTTCATGAGAGAGCAGGGATTCAACCCCAGGTCGTCTGCAGAATCCACATCCCTAACCAGTACATCAAACTGACAAAGCATTTTAAGCTATGAGCAGAGAAATCAAATCAAATCAAGGTGAAAACGATATATAAACAGTTGATTTTTTTCCTGTTGCTTATTATTATTATCATTGAGATGGAGTCTCACTCTGTCGCCCAGGCAGGAGTGTAGTGGCGCGGTCTTGGCTCAAGGCAACCTCCGCCACCTGGATTCAAGTGATTCTCCTGCCTCAGCCTCCGGAGTAGTTGGGATTACAGGCGGCGCCACCACGCCTGGCTAATTTTTGTATTTTTAGTAGAGATGGGTTGTTGATTAGGTTGTTGCATTAGGTTGTTTCACCATGTTGGCCAGGCTGGTCCTGAACCCCTTACCTCAGGTGATCCGCCTGTCTCGGCCTCCCAAAGTGCTAGGATTTCAGACATGAGCCACAGCGGCCGGCCTTTTTGCTTATTATTAAAGGACTATACTCTCCCTTGGAGAATCACATTGTTATAATAAATTTAGAAATCATTTAACTACAACTCACATCTAAGTACAGAAAGTGAGGCCCAGAGAGGTGAAAGAAACGTACAAAATTGCAGAGCTAATAAATTACAGAGGTAAGAGTAAACTAAGCTTCCTACTGCCAGTCTTTCTGCTTTTCTTCACTCTTGATTGCCTGGCATAACTTATCTCAGAAGCAAATGCATGTCCTGGTTATTACAAATAATTAAAGATGAGATTTATTTAGTTTATCTTACTCTTTATTAATTAAAATATAATCATATTATTAAAACCATGATATCAAGTTTTTACTTAATTGAATTTGGTGAATAAACAATTATATCAGCATCGTGTTCAAAACCGGTTCAAAGTATTTGAACTCATTGTTTCTTTTTCTAACTGGTGTCATAATTTCAGACAGACTCATCTTAGGTCATAGGATTATAGAAAAAAATTTAAAGCATGAAGAATATAACCTTCATTCCCTGATGTATGAGTATTCATTCTTTACATAAAAACATCCAGGGTGGAAAATCTCAACTTTGCAAGACAGCCTTTTCATCTTTGCACAACTCCAATAAGAAAAAACTTTCTGCCTTATTTCAGCTATCGGAATCTGCTATGTTGGTTAGATAGTGATCAGGGTTTAATGTTAGATAGTATAATGAAATTTGCTATAAGAAAACAAATAACATAAAAATATTAAGGAAAATGGGTAATATAATTAGTCTAGCTCATATCAGCTTTGGATTTACAGTAGTTCTAGAAAATGGCATATTTAAAACTTTATAACAGAAGTTTTTCTAACTAAATCATATCAAGCATTAGGTTATTCACTTACACGAACATCTGAACATTGAAAAAATTGGTGAGTTTTAAATTAATGAACAATTTTATCCCTTTGGTTATTAATAATTCAGGGATGAGTAACACACTCATGAGTGATAAGTCATAATTCTCTTTCCTTTTGGAATACATTGTGTATTCAACCCGATACCTTTTTAAGACACAATAGAACAAAAGGTACCACATTTGAAAGGCTGTGAAATAATATCTCCAGGATGAAAAAAACATATAAAGCTTTCAACTGAAATACAATTTTAGTCCCTTTCACTGGCAGTGGAGGCTGTTAAAAGGGGTGTAATGATACTGTTTCTGTTTTTCACCTCTTCACATTCTGACAATCTTCCATTCAGCAGAATTTACCCCTTCATTCGTAATGTCCCAGTGAAGCATTTTGATCAAGTAATTTTAGTTCCCATAACAGACTTTTTAAAACTTTGTACTGTATCTAGGTTACTTTCAATATTTGAAAATCACTTATATTTGCATTGGAAATTTATTTTCTCCATACTTCATTTATTACTCAGGTAAATAAATACTTTTTATAGTGACTTTAATGCCACTTTTTCACAAATATATTATTTGACTTATCTTATCAAAGTTATGTTTTTTACCTTCATCATTAAATCCAGTTTTCTTCATAGAACTTGTCAAATTTGATATATTTATTTTTCACATATATTTATTTGCATATTTACGTTTCTATCTCTTCTTATAATTGTAAAGCTAGAGCATGACCAAATCTACCTTGCTCCCCATTAAATCCTCAACAGTGACAAAGTAATTATTAAATTATTACTCAAACTGATCAGTAAATTTTTACAAAAAATTAAAAAAATTTATAAAACATGGTCAGTCCATCTATATATTCACTATAGTTTCTTTTACATATGCTTTTATTTTCAGAGAGGATGTATATATATATTCTTTCTTATTTTCTGCCACTTTGGAAGGACCTTTACCTGGTTCTTGGGAGATTTGTCCTGGTTAGCCCAAAGTTATACTCTTCTGCTCAGAGGAGAGAAAATTATTTGAAGGCATTCACATCCTAAAACGTGAGTTTACAAAATACAGGTTTTCTGAAGTTTGATAGGTATTTATCTACAACAAAGAGCACAGAGTCAAGGAGAGGTAGAATTTTGTAGATGAGAGCAGTTGATGTGACAGAATATCAATGTTTTTGTGTTCATTTTGCTTCTAACAAGCCATATGATACCAGATATATTCTAGCCTCTCTGAGCTCTGTATTACTATACGGAATACATGGGGATAATAAAACTTAACAGAATTCTTGTGAATTATCAATGGAGCAACATATTTGAAAGAGCTATGACAAGCTAAATAATCATACAAATTCAAGTTACAATAATTATAATGACCAATATATTAAAAGAATATGATATTCAATAATTCTTTTATACAACCAATAATTCTTTCTTTTATTTCTGTTTTAGGTTTTCCTATTTGCACTTACAGTAATTTAAGTTTGCTCAAACAGTACAAGCAATTGTTTTATCTCCTCTGCAGAGTATTTGAACAAATATGGGAAAACACTATTGTGAAGTATAGTGGTTGTTACAGTTTATTATTCCTAGCACCACTTAAATAGACCTTTTCTCTTCAGTCTTTCCACATTTTCACTCTCTTACATCTTCCTAAAAGCTGAGTGGCTTCTGAGAAATCAAAGCAATTCCTTCTCCTGTATTTTCACCATGTCCTTGACAATGTTTTAAATGAAATTAAGCTGTAAAGGGGCTTAGTAAATTTCACCTCTCTGGATACTCAACTCTCTTTGCTCACATCCCATCACCTAACAGGTAGTGGTTACAGAATGTACTTGAGTGGTTAAGGCTGAACTTCACGTCCTCAACATTTAGAGAAGCAATTCATAGCAGATAGTGAGCAATTCAGCCAGGGCCTATTTACCCTAGTCATTTATTTTAAAAACCCTAACACTAAAACCAGACCATTTTAAATGGCAGATAAAAGGCAGTGAAATTGATGAATGCCTTTTGGCAAGTACAGTTGAGTTTCCATGGGGTTTTATACATTATTGACACTGTCAGTGATTTCGGTGATTATGGCTACAGCTGGGATGTTATTATTACCATGTTGCAATACTTCTGTTGGGAGGCTATTCCGTGGTCACAGCTGGAAGTGGTAGTGGCATTTGATGTTCATGACCTGCAGTAATTGTACCATTTTATAAGAGGAGTTCACAAAATCCATAGTCAAGAATTAAGCTGTGCCCAACCAAGTGACTTATGCTAGTAGGCAAGAGAATGAACAGGAGTGGCCTCAGTCAGAATTCAATAGTTGCCACGAGAGACTGAGCAGGTCGTTGTGAGGGTAATGCTACTGTACAATGGCCTCAATCTGCACAGAAGTCTGAGGTTGCTGTTTTGGCACTGATACGTTTCCTTCCCGGCTGTCTTTGGGGTGGGAATTTTGTATGCCTTTAAGGCCAAGTGAATTCTACTCCATAAATGTATTATGTGATGAATAACCCTTTTACTTTCTATGAATTTTTTTTTCAGATTATAAAAGTAATACATGTTCATTATGGATCATTTGAACAATACAACAAAGGAAAAAGAATAAATTTGAAATCATATTTAATCTTACTGCTCCGAGGTTACCAATTTTAATATTTCTTTGGCCATCCTTCCAAATATATATGCATGCACAGTTTTTACAAAATTGAATTAATGCTGTACATACAGTTTTTTTAAACAAAATAAATCTGTCTTTCTACACTTAGGATTAGGACTTAATTAATGGGCTGATTTATAAGATAAACAGGAGCCAATAAAATTATTTCAAGCTTCTTAGATAAAGAATAAGTTAATTTATTACAAAAACGTAAATTGGAGTTTTAACAAAACAGTCATAAAATATGTATCTTTTTTGTGGAGCTTAGCGTCAACCTTATAATGACAAAGATCATACCTGAGTAAATCAAACAGTGGCGAATCCTACGTTGTACAATAGGCATTTAGTGACACCTCTAATATTCTATGCCCCAAATACTGTCTTTGTTAGCAATTTCTGATTATCTAAGTTAAATTCTGAGACATCAACCTTTTGAAACACAATTGTGTATGCAAAAATCCCTCGTTAAAAACCAACCACGCTGGTGTTGGTGGAGCAGGTCAAGTGTGTTACCACTTAGTGACATGGGATATTGCCAATGTCTTCTAAGCCTTTTGAAAGAAGGGAGAAGAAAGGTGAGGAAAAAACTGAGTTTGTGATCAGAGAAATGAGGAAAAGGATTCGTGTATAAAGCTAATTTACAAGTGCACATAGATGGACTACTAAAGTCATAGAATAGTCAAGATTATCATCTGAGAGACAGACTTCGTGTCTACCTGTATATATTACTTGCACAACGAACTTAACATGGCTCAGAATAAATATTATGTCCTCAATTCAGTAGGTACCCATAATGACTCCTTTGTTTCAGGACAATAGTCCTCTTCTACCAGTAACTTAAACATTACAGTTGAACCTTGGTTCTCACACCTACCATTTAAAAATATATTGTTATGACTTGCTAACTTTACCTAAATAATATCCATTCTTACCAAATACTGGAGGTTTATAATACACTTATTATCACTCATTTGGTCTATGACATTTACCTTCTAGTTAGTTTTTTTCTCTCCATTATTTTCTCTATCAAGTATTTCTATACACAATAATTCATTAGTAGCTCCCATTGTTTAATCTAGCCCATGATAACTAAATCTGTCAATAACTCTCCATTGTTAATAATAATAAAAGCAAATAATTTGACTTAATGACTAAGATACTCTACAACATAACCCAAATCTCTCTTCTCTGCCATGAGCTCTCTTCTTCTTTTTGGTATCCTATGCTTCAGCATACTTGGTCTAACTTCTACTTCTTATAAACATATTTGGTGCTTACTTCTGTCACTTTGCATACATTGATTCTGTTTTTATCTCCTTTTACCATTATTTTTCATTAAAATTATTTCCGTCAGAATTTCCTGAAGACAGACTGTATCTCCCTCAGCATGGTATCCCCAGGGTTTAGACAGTGATTTCTCAGACTAAATGCTGGTGGAATAAATTTATGTAGAAATGAATCCATATCTTTGAAAAATATAAACATTTTAAGGCAAGGATGAAAATCAATAGATATGATGGTTTATTTTATATGCCATCTTGACCGGGCCATTGGGTGTCCAGATATTTGATCAAGCATTACACTGTCTTTGAGGGTGCCTCTTTCTTTTTAATTGTACCTTGGGCTCTGGGGTACATGTGCACATCCTGCATACTGCAGGATTGTTGCATAGGTATATACATGTCATGGTGGTTTGCTGTCTCCATTCCCCCACCCCCCGTCGCCTACGTCAGGCATTTATCCTGGTGTTATCCCTCCCCATCCTCCCCACCCACCCCACCCCCACTGTTCCTCTCCTCCCCTCCCCTCCACCCCCTACCTAGCCCAGTGAGTGTTGTTTTCTTCTCTGTGACCAAGTGTTCTCATTATCACCCTCCTATGAGTGAAAACATTTGGTGTTTGGTTTTCTGTTCTTGTGTCAGTTTGCTGAGGGTGCTTCTTGATGAGATTAAAACTTGAATGATTAGGCTGAGTAAAGCAATTTGCCATCCTTAATGTGGGTGGCCTTTATCCAATCAATTTAAGGTTCACATAGAATTAAAAAAACTGATCCTCACACAAGTCAGAGGAAACTACTCCTGCATTTGTGCATGAGCTGGGATATCTGTATTTTCCTGCCTTTAGACTTGACTTAAAACATTGGCTTTTCTTGGGTCTGCTGGCTTTCAGACTGGCTCTTATGCCATTAGCTGTCTAGGCTTTCAGGACTTCAGGCTTGATCTAGAACTACATCTGCCCTTCTGGGTCTCCAGCTTACCAGTTCACAGATCTTGAGACTTTTGAGTCTCTGTAATTGTGTGATCCAGTTTCTCATAATAAATAGTTTTATATATCTATCATGTGTCTGCTGTTGTTTCTCTGGACAACCCTGACTAATACATGAAATTTGCCTGAGAGAGGAGTAGTAAACAAAGGCCTGAAAGCAGAAATAAATATAATTTATTTGAGGGAAATGAGTAAGAAAGGAGATGCAAGGAGATATTTCCTCACTGAAATTCTTCCCATAAAACAATTGCATGGATTTTCAGTTGTTTTCTCGCATTACTCTACCTTGCCTGACGCTGATTCAGATTCACTAATGTGTCACATAAGTCTAAAGGAACAGAGGTTCCATTGTAGAACATGCTGATTTAAATGGCAAATATATATACACACACATGTACATACATGTAGACATATACACATGCATATGCATATAAAACGTGCATATAAATAACTATACATTTATAGTTATATATCTGGGGAAAGACAGTTTTAGTGACTGCATAATAATTCAAAATAATTTCTTCATTATTTATATAACAAATTCCTTATTGTAGATGTAGCCAGTGTTGTAATTTATATCCATGTTTACGTATTTTTCCCACATGTTCTGAACTTGTGTTGGCAAGATATAAGGACCTGTAACAGTTTGGGGAATTTTAATATTCATTGCTAAATTGTCCTTTAGGAAGTCTGTATAAATTTATATACAGTGATTACCCATTTCCCTGTATTCTAGCCCACAGTGGGCATTTCATATATATACATATATATATACACACACACACATACATACATATATACCTACATATATATGTATACACACATACATATATATACATAAATATATATATATTTTGAGATGCCCAGTCTGGACTGCAGTGGCATGATTTCGGCTCATTGCAACCTCCGCCTCTCGGGTTCAAGTGATTCTTCTGCTTCAGCCTCCCGAGTAACTGGGACTACAGGTGCAAGTCACCAGTCTGGCTAATTTTTTTATTTTTTGTGGAGATGGGGTTTCACCATATTGGCCAGGCTGGTCTCAAGCTCCTGACTTGGTGATCTGCCCACCTCGGCCTTCCAAAGTGCTAGGATTACAGTTGTGAGACATCATGCCCCACCAGGAATAATACATTTTTTAAAATAACATCTCATTGTTTTAATGACTTGCAATTCTTTGATTATTAGTATTATTAAATCAAGTTTATATGTATTAATTATTCACAATTTTTTAAGTTTTTTATATATATATTTTATTGCATTTTAGGTTCTGGAGTACATGTAAAGAACATGCACGATTGTTGCATAGGTACATACACGGCAATGTGATTTGCTGCCTCCATCCCCACCACCTATATCTGGCATTTCTCCCCATGTTATCCCTCTCCAACTCCCTACCCCCCACTGTCCCTCCCCTTGACCCCCCCCCACAGACCTCAGTGTGTGATGCTCCCCTCTCTGTGTCCATGTGTTCTCATTGCTCAACACCCGCCTGTGAGTGAGAACATGCAGTGTTTGATTTTCTGTTTTTGTGTCATTTTGCTGAGAATGATGGTTTCCAGGATCATCCATGTCCTACAAAGGACATGAACTCATCGTGTTTTTTGTTTTTTGTTTTTTTTTGGCTGCATAGTATTCCATGGTGTATATGTACCACATTTTCCCTGTACAGTCTATCATTGATGGGCATTTGGGTTGGTTCCAGGTTTTTGCTGTTGTAAACTGTGCTGCAATGAACATTCATGTGCATGTGTCCTTATAGTAGAATGATTTATAATCCTTTGGATATATACCCAGTAATGGGATTGCTGGGTCAAATAGAATTTCTATTTCTAAGTCCTTGAGGAATTGACACACTGTCTTCCACAATGGTTGCACTAACTTACACTCCTACCAACAGTGTAAAAGTGTTCCTGTTTCTCCACATCCTCTGCAGCATCTGTTGTCTCCAGATTTTTTAATGATCGCCATTCTAACTGGCATGAGATGGTATCTCCATGTAGCTTTGATTTGCATTTCTCTAATGACCAGTGATGATGAGCATTTTTTCATATATTTGTTGGCCTCATATATGTCTTCTTTTGAAAAATTCTGTTCATATACTTTGCCCACTTTTGTAGGAGTTTGTTTTTTTCTTGTAAATCTCTTTTAGTTCTTTGTAGATTTTGGATATAAGTCCTTTGCCAGATGTGTAGATTGCAAAAATTTGTTCCCATTTTGTTGGTTGCTGGTTCACTCTAATAATTTTTTCCTTTGCTGTGCAGAAGCTCTGGAGTTTAATTAGGTCCCATTTGCCTATTTTGGCTTTTGTTGCCAATGCTTTTGGTGTTTTAGTCATGAAGTCCTTGCCTATACCTATGTCCTGAATGGTTTTGCCTAGGTTTCCTTCTAGGGTTTTTATGGTGTTAGGTCTTATGTTTAAGTCTCTAATCTATCTAGAATTAATTTTGGTGTATGGTGTCAGGAAGGGGTCCAGTTTCTGTTTTCTGCACATGGCTAGCCAGTTTTCCCAACACCATTTATTAAACAGGGACTCCTTTCCCCATTGCTTGTTTTTGTCAGGTTTGACTGTTCATTATTCATTTACCTAATACATGTTTACTGAGGTAACCAGCAGTGTATTGCCTTTATAAACAGAAAGAAGAAAATAGCCTGATGAATTCAAAATGCCAACAATTAAAACCAGAGAGAAGCAAGCCTTAATGATTATTGTTGGTATAGTTACTGACTTATAAAGCTGACTGGCAACAGAGAAAAGCTGACTAAATGTTTTAGTAAGTTTTACTGACAGAAAAACTAATTTCATTTTTACTAATTGAGACTGTGACTTTTCAGATCTAAAGTAAGTCTGGTGCCCCAAGCTTCTATAGGTAGAAAACAGGAGAAATAATTTGTTAAGTCTCCAGAAGAAAATATTAACCAAAAGCTACTGCAGATGCAGTTAAGTAATAAAAAAGTAAAACCTTCAAAAGTCTGGATTGAAAAGCAATGAAAAATAATGGACTGTGGGACAAATTCCTGAAGGGAGTTAGATTAGGATATCTAACCAAGGAATATTTCCAACTCTTCAGGATGGAAGCCAATATCTGTCCCGTGAGATTTTAGAATATCTGGGATCCATACATGCTTTTTCCCATTCTTCCCTTTCAAAATGGGATTTTAAAAAGTTATCTTGTGACATTCTAGTAATATTTGTTGTGTACAAGGGGTAAATAGCCTTTGTTATTCTATAGGTTTCTTCATAGAGAAAAAACATCTTAACACCTGAAGTAGGGACTATCAGGACACTTTGAGTCTGGTGCTGTGACTTGATGAAAATTTGTTGGTGTTTTCTTTGGTTAGGAAATAAATACACTACGTACACAGAAAGACAAATGAAAATTTGTAATCAATTCCATGGAGCATTGCAAATTAAATTAGTGTCCCCCTAGCTAGAGCAATCAGGGAAGACTAAAAAATAAAGGACACCTAAATTTGGAAAAGAGGTCAAATTATCTCTTTTTGCTGATGATATGATCTTATACCTAGAAAACTCTAAAGTCTCCTCCAAAAGGCTTCTAGGTCTAAAAAGTGAATTCAGTAATGTCTCAGGTTATAAAACCAATGTATATAAATCAGTAGCACTGCTATACATCATCAGTGACCAAGCTGAGAATCAAATAAAAAACTCAATCCCCTTTATAATAGCTACAAAAATACCTAAAAAAATACTTAACAAAAGAGATGAAAGATCTCTACAAGGAAAACTAGAAAACGTTGCTGAAATAAATCATAGATGACACACAAAACTGGAAATACAACTTATGCTCATGATTTAGAAGAGTCAATATAAAAGTTATTGTACTGCCTAAAGAAATCTACAGATTCAATGCAATTCCTATCAGAATACCAACATACCTATTCACAGATTATAAAAAAACTATTGTAAAATTCATATAGAACCCAAAAAAAGAACACAGATAGCCAAAGCAATCTTAAGCAAAAAGAAAATAATTTGGAGGCATCACATTACCCAATTTCAAATTATACTACAAAGCTATATTAACCAAAACAGCATGGTACTGGATAAAAATATGCATAGAACAATGGAACAGAATAGACAACTCAGAAATAAAGGCAAATACTTAAAACCAACATATCTTTGAAAAAGCATACAAAACATAAACTGAAGAAATTTAATAAATGATACTGGGAAAATTGAATAGTCACATGTAGAAGAATAAAATTGGATCTCTATCTCTCAATATATACAAAAATTAACTCAAGATAGATTACAGATTTAAATCTTAGACCTGAAACCATAAAAATTCTGGAAGAAAACCTAAGAAATACTCTTCTGGATGTTGGCTGAGGCAAAAAATTTTTGACTAAGATCCCAAAAGCAAATTCAATGAAAATAAAAATAAATAAATGAGACTTAATTAAACTAAAAAGCTCCTGCACAGCAAATAAATAGTCATCAGAGTAAATAGACAATCTACAGAATGGGAGAATATATTTACAAATTATGCATGTGACAAAAAACTAGTATCCAGAATCTACAAGAAGCTGAAATCAGCAAGGAAAAATCCAAATGATCTCATCAAAAAGGAGGCAAAGGACATAAATTGGTATTTCTAAAAAGAAGATATACAAATGACCAAGAAACATATGAAAAAACTCTGAATATCACTAATCATCAGAGAAATGTGAATTAAAACCACAATGAGATGTCACTTTACAGCACCCAGACTAGCCATAATTAGAAAGTAAAACAAAAACGAAAACAAAACGTAATAGATGTTGGCATGAGTGTGATTTAAAAAAAAGAAACAGCTACACACTGCTGGTGAGAATGTAAATTGGTACAACCTCTATGGAAAACAGTATGGAGATTTCTCAAAGAACTAGAAGTATTAGCTCTACCATTCAACCTAGCAATCTCATCACTGTGTTTCTACCCAAAGAAAAAGAAGTCACTTTATCAAAAAGACACCTGTACATGTAAGTTTATATATATATATATATATATATATATATATATATATATATATTTGTGTGTGTGTGTGTACACAAATATATGTATATATGTATGTAGTATAATTAATATTCCATGGAATACTACTCAGCCATAAAAAATAATAAAATAATGTATTTTGCACCAACTTGGATGGAACTGCAGAGCATTTTTCTAAGTGAAGTAACTCAGGAATTGAAAACCAAACACCCTCTGTTTTCACTTATAAGTGGGAGCAAAGCTATGGATACTCAAAAATATATAGAATGGTATAATGACTGGGCACAGTGGCTCACTCCTGTAATCCCAGCACTTGGGGAAATTAAGTTGGATGGATCACCTGAGGTCAGGAATTCGAGACCAACCTGGCCAACATGGTGAAAACACATCTCTGCTAAAAAAAATAATAATAATGATAAAAAATTAGCTAGGGGGTGGTGGCATACATCTGTAATCCTAGCTGCTAGGGAGACTGAGGCAAGAGGACCACTTGAACCCAGGAGGTAAAGATTGCAGTGAGCTGAGATAGTCCCACTGCACTTCAGCCTGGGAAACAGGGTGAGGCTGTCTCAAAAAAAAAAAAAAAAAAAAGAATGCCATAATGTACAATGGAAAGTCCTAGGGGTATAGATAAGAGGGAGATAAAGGATGAAAAACTCTCTATTGGGTGCAATGTATGTTACTTGAGTGATGGGTGCACTAAATTCCTAGATTTCACCAGTGTACAATTCATTCATGTAACCAAAAACCACTTCTACCCCTAAAGATACTGAAATTTTTTAAAAAATTAAATAAATTTCTCAAGTTATAATCTTACAAGAAAAATATTGACCTTTGCCTCATAATATGGATTTATTTGTGTGAGATGAGTGAACCTCTTGGTTCTGTCATCATCAGATTCAATCATGTGACTCACTTTTGCCGATAGAAGCAGTGTGAAAATGACAGCATTCCAATTCATTGAAGATTACTTAAGAACCTTCATGTAATTTCAATAGTTCGTGTGCTCTTTTCTTTTTCTGTGAGAATAGTATGTTCCAGATTGAGCTTTTTCCTCATAATAAAGAAGGCAGGTAGATGAGAGCAGTAAGAGTAGGCCCAAGCCAACCACCAATTCTTATAAAATATAAGCCAGAAACATAACGTTGCTATTGAAAGATACTGACATTTGGAAGATTTTTCTGCAGCAACACTGGCTAACACAGTGATCGTTTCAACCTTACTCCAGATTTTAAAGATAATTTTTCTAGTGGTCTTCAAAGTGTGGTCCCAGACTACACTGTAATTATATGTGACTAATAAACTTCTGGGATTTTATAGTCCGTATCTGTCCAGTTTCAGGTGTCAGATGTTCAGCCATCCTCATAACCTTGAAGTAGAAATCCTATCTTCACCACTGGGGTGAACAGACACAATAAAAGAAACAAAGTAGATCTTAAACTTGAGATGTGACTGACCTCCATTGTGCTTCCGCTAATACATGTGAAAATGTTAATAGAGATGAGCACAAGCAGCGTAAAAATCAACATGACTAAATTACCTGAACATTTTTTAAGTAAAATTTTTATCTGGTAGAGAATTTTTATTCTCAAATATTGATTCCAAAAGTGAGATATGTTAGCATATCTTAAAAATAAGAACACTTCACTAAACACAAAATACTCACTTTGATGGCAACAGCAGCCCATCTAGAGTCGCTGCTGTGAGGGCGCCAGGTGCAGTGGGAAAGGCATGGCTGCCATCTGCAGAGCCAGCAGGGGCCAGGAACAGGTGATCCCAGCGGGAACCCTGAACCCTACTGAGTTGGCAGGACAGGATCCCTGCTCT
This sequence comes from Alouatta palliata, assembly GCA_004027835.1. Classification (NCBI taxonomy): domain Eukaryota; kingdom Metazoa; phylum Chordata; class Mammalia; order Primates; family Atelidae; genus Alouatta; species Alouatta palliata. The sequence goes on from PVKV010033763.1 coordinate 15,960, forward strand.
CCTGGGTACAGCTGCAGCTGCACAGCTGCAGCTGCCCAGCCACAGTTTTGGACCTGGGCATCCTTATCCTCTCAGGGCCCCAGGATGTCCCACATCCCCATAGGCTTGGAAGTACCTGCTTCCACTTCCTAGCCTCTTCCTGTTCCCAGCACCAGCTCTGTGTAGAGCAAAGTTGTGGACATGTCCTGATAGCTAAGCACAGGCACTGTTGTGACCTGACTGGGTATGTGTTTGCTTGGGGTACTGATGCCCCAGACCAAGACGGCCTCCCTTGGGCCCATCTGGAAACTGCTTCTGAGGCTAAAACTTTGGGTACCATGAGCATGGGCAGAGGCCAGGGGCTGAGGGTGACTTAATGTGTGCATGCAGGTACCTCTTGGTGCTGACAGCCTGGGCTCTGTGGAGGGCACGTTGATGGAGGAGGGAGGCAGACAGGTTCCTAGTTGGGAAGGGGGGTGGTCCCTGGTGAAACCCACCTTAAAGTCAGACATGGCTTCAAGCCTGGGCCAGGTTACCAGATCCTGGTAGTCCATGACCCTGAGTGAGAACTTCCTTGATGCCTTTCAGCCAACAAAGTGGTGCTTTTTCCAACCCCACCCATGGACCAATCAACATTCACTTCCTCCTGCCCAAATACCAATCAGCATGTACTTCCTCCATTATGAGCCTATAAAAATACCAGACTCAGCCACTCTGAGGCACTGGAAAGGAAGACCTGCCTACAAATAGGAGCTACCCGCTTTTAGTCTCTCTGCTGAGGGCTGCTTTGTTTCTCAGTAAAGTTCCTCTCCACCTTGCTTACCCTCAAGTTATCAGCAAAACCTCATTCTTTTTGGATGCAGAACAAGAACTCAGGATCTCCAAAATGGTGGAAACTAAAGGAGCTGTAACATTTCCTTGGCCATCTCTCCAATTTGTGGGCAGGAGTTAAAGGTTCTATAACACTATAGCCCTCTTGCCTCCAGCTGGTGCCCCAGGGCCACCCCATCCACCAGGAAGCATCAGTGGGAGGAAGCATCAGCGGGGGGAAGCATCAACGGGGATGGCCTGGCCCAAGAGTCATAGCCCAGAGCTGTGTGGTGATACTGAAAGAGCTGTAACACAAATGGACTGAAACACACTCCACTAAAACATGCTCGCCTGTTCACCACACTGTGAGTGACGAGGAGAGAAGAGCTGCAGCCCTCTGGCAGCAGAGACCTTGAGACTCCCTGAGCCAGGACTGTGACATGCTGTAACACCCTCTTTGGGGCTCTGTGGCTCCAGGCATCTCTGAGCTTTCACCACATTTTCCCTCATTTAGACGCGGTGCACACAGCAAAAACCACTTGCTATACGTCTGGTCCAGCCTCAGCCTCAGCCTCGCAAGGGGTCAGTGCCCATGCTGGTGCTTGGAGCTGCCTACCCCACCATAACAACCAGTGTGCTCGGCTATGCACAGTGGCCGGACCCCACACTTGCTTGTTTACACATCCTTCACCACTCCACAACTGGCTTGCCCTTGGCAGGCATGGGATCCAGGCTGTTAGCTGAAGCCAAAAGCAGCCTGCTGAGCCAAATGTGTGGAATGGGCCTAGTGGGTGTGAGCAAAACTCAAGCAGAGGCCTGCTGGCCACAGAGGTTTCCATCTGGTTAAGTGACACCCAAAGGATCCTGTGACAATTTCAGACTTTGCTGTTTGCCTAGAGTTTATAAAGAATGAATTAGAAAAGCAGTATGTTGACTCCAATAATACCAAAAGAAACCATACATTAAAATTTTGCATTGATTTAATCCTCATTTGTATTAGGTAATGAAAAAAGAAAACAATGTAGTTAAACTGTACAATGTTATCAAATACGTTTTCATTAATATAAAGGAAGCCACACATAGGAAACTTCAAAAAGTATGTCCTAAAATTCTAGCAGTTAGTCAGAAATGCTCATTTTACCAAATATGTATTGTCAGGGAGGTTCAACAATCCACAACATCACGGTTGTCCATTACCTGACGTTACACTTTTTTAGAAAGTGTTTCTTTTATTTCGGAAAGAGTTTCAAAAGAAGTTTTGTTAGTTATTATTTAAATGTTTGGTAGAACTTACCAGTGAAGTTATTGAGTCCTAGGCTTTTATTTGTGGAAAGATGTTGATGATCAATTCCACATCTTTGCTATAGATTTATTCAGATTTCTCTTCTTTAATTAGTGTGGCGGATCTTTCAAAACAATCTCCATTTCATTTAGGTCATATAACTTTTTGTTAAAAATTTTTAGCATTTCCATCTTTTTCATGTCTCTAATCTATTTAGTGATCTTCAAGTTTTCATTCCTGATTTCGGAGAAGAGTAATTTTTTTTTTTGGTTGGTCCAGGTAAACCTTTTTTTGTCTATATTTTATTTATGTCTCATTTTATCTGCATAATTCTCATCATTTTTCTTGTTTTAGTTTTAGTTCACACTTTTTCTAATATCTTAAGGTAGAAAATTAGATTAATTATTTAAAAACTTTTTTGTATGTGTTTGCACCTATGAATTACTTTTTTTTTTTTTTTTTTTTT
>PVKV010033764.1:0-18374 GCA_004027835.1 Alouatta palliata
GGGGGAGCCGGGGGGCAGAGGCGGCCCTGAGCAGACAGCGCGAGCGGGGGTAGAGAATGCACCCCCGCTCAGTGGGACAGTGGAAATCTGTCCCACTGTCACACCCACGCTACTTTACAGAACCTGGACATGTGGCTCGAAAAACATCCCGTCACAACACGTTTCTGACGGGATGGAGAGGAGGAAAGATACACATTCTGCACACCTCCTCTGGGCCGGAAACTGCATGGTGCTCAATAGAGTTTTCCCATGGAATTCCAGGCAGGAGGCAGATGTGTTTTAAAATTCCCATTGTGGCCGGGCGCAGTGGCTCATGCCCGTAATCCCAGCACTTTGGGAGGCCGAGGCAGATGGATCGCCTGAGGTCGGGAGTTCGAGAGTAGCCTGACCAACATAGTGAAACCCTGTCTCTACTAAAAATACAAAAATTTAGCCGGCCGTGGTGGCAGGCTCCTGTAACCCCAGCTACTCGGGAGACTGAGGCAGGAGAATCACTTGAACCTGGGAAGCGGAGGTTGCGGTGAGCCGAGATTACGCCATTGCACTCTGGCCTGGGCAACAAGAGTGAGACTCCATCTCAAAAACGAAAAGAAAAAAAGAGGAAAAAAAAAACCTCCCATTATACAGATGAAGGAGTTGAGGCACCAACGATGATGTAACTTTCCAAAGTCACATGACACGTAAGTAGCAGGGGTAAGAGTTGAACTTGAATGGATGAGGCCCGAAAGCCCAGGTGACACAGTCATCTAGGGTTCACCTTAAGAAGTGGAGCGCACGTCCTAAAGCGAGGGCGTTGCCTCTGGTTCACTCCTGATTCTATTTCGGAAAGCTCCTCTAGAAATAGCTTCTCTCCTGCTTTCCACCTTTCCACAGGGAATCCACCCTCTCTCCTTTTATGGAGGTGGAGGGTCATCAGGTAGAACCCTTCCCAGGGATGCCAGCTCTGAAGATTTTGGGTGAGTGCCCCGCTCTGGCCTGAGGTGGGGGTGGTGAGGATATGTTTCTGCCTCTTCCATCCATTCCTGCGGCCTCCTGGGACCCAACCATTTGTCCCAAATCTTACCCTAATTAGGGAAGTAAAAGGAGCTACTCTTTCAAAGCTCTGTAGATGCGCAGCTGGCTGCCTTTTTTATTCCTGTCTGCCCACTAATTCCAAAGGCATCTGACAGGGATGCCACTCGGGTGAGGATGACAGGAAGTTTCTTGCAGTGGAAGCAACTGCCTGTCTAAAAAAAGCTCTTTTTAAAAATGCTCAACTCGGAACTAAGAGCTTGCAGAGAAATGTGTTATGGCTGCTGTTATTTATTTATACCACCCACTTCCAGAAAGGATTTTAAGTGGCTCACAATAAAAACACAGCCAGATCTGGGTAGAGACAGTAGAAATGAAAGGCACGGATGGCCGAGACACTGGCTGAGCGTGCCCTCCACCCCACGGTGGGCAGCAGGCCTCTGGAAGGACGTCCGGTAGCGAAGGGCCATGCTCTAGAGATGAATCGTGCTTCTGGTTTTCCTGCCTGATTGACAGAGGTGCAAAAAAGTCCCCACAAAGTGTTTAGGATGGCAAGCGCTAGTTGAGGACTGTGGTGATTTACCCCCAATTGGGGTGGATAGGAAAGGGCCCTAGAGGCCCACAGGAAAGCCTCTCTCTCTCTCTCTCTCTCTCTCTCTCTCTCAGGTCAGAAGCAGAGGCTGAGAGTGGAATTTGAACGCACAGAGTTTACGTGGGAGGAGATCCCAGAAAGTGCTGGAAGAGCAGGGTGGGCAGGGAGGGACGGCGGCCAGCGGGCATCACTGTGGACACTCAGGCTCCATCTAGTTGGGAAACTCTGGGAGATGGTTTAGAGGATAACCAAGAGTTCTCCTGCCCAAGTAATAAGGAAACTGACAGGTTTACCTCTCCAGCTTCCATTCATCAGTGGTGAGGGAACGCTCGCAGGAGTGCCACTGCCTCACACGTGAGCCGGCCTGCGGGAGGGAACCCCGGTCACGCCAGGGCACGTGTTCTGGGACGGGACAAATGCTGTACGCTGAGTTTGTCTTGCCCTCCTCCAGATCAGAGTGGGAGCCATTCAGCTGGTTACTAGGTGAGTCAGGGTCTGAGGACTGGCTTGGCCATGCTAACACAGCATCTGGAGGAGACGGAGGGGCCCCCGATGTAGCAATTAGTGTCCCTAGGTACTGCCATATAATGTCTCTCACCTCATGACTTGGCTCAAAAGTCTCTTTTAGGAAGACCTCCTCACTCTGATCTCTTTTCCTCTGACTTTCTTGGAGGTACAAGATTGATTTTTTCCTGGGTCACAGCTCTCTCCTAACTAGATGCCTCCAATGGCCCCAGATACATTCTCTGTTTGTGGCAACCGTCTTGAAGGATTCTGTGTGTAGGCAGTGGTTGAAAGAGCTGCCTGGGCTCAGCCTGTTCAGGATCAAGTCTCACCTCTGACACGTGTTGGCTGAGAGACAAGGGGAAGGTTATCTAGCCCTTCTGTACCAGGCTTTTGCATCTGTAATACGAGGGCAATGAAACCCAATTCACAGAGTCCTCATAAGGAGTAAAAGACTTAGTACACTTACAGTACTTAGCATGGTCCCTAGTATACAGTAAATGCTCAATAAATATTAGATGTAACAATGATTGCAATGATAACAATAAAGATTTTTTGACCACAGCCTGTCGATTACTGTTATTTACAGACTAAAATACAGACTCGCCAAGTGGCCCTCAAGACTCTGCCAGGCTTTTCCGTCCTTACGTCCCAGTCGCTCTCAGCTCAACACCATCCAGCACTGCACAGCACCTGTTTTCTCTCATCTTCTTTTCGTCCCTTCCCACTGTCCCAGCCTGAGTTACCTCATTGCTTACATCAAGATGCCCTCACCTTGACACACAGCCCAGTACAATGCCTGAAACGCTCCTGAGTGGTTGGCAGTCAGTAAATCTTCCTAAAAGAAATGAATGCATACTCTCTGGGATTGGTTACTCATCATGTTACTTTTCTGTATTGTCAGATGCTCCCATCTCAGGGGGCTAGGCCCCTGGAGGGTCAGTTCATGCCCAGGAGAAGCTGCGTGGCGGGACGATGTTTCTGCCACTCCCGCTGCTGGGCAGATAGTTTCAGGTCCCACCACAGCAGCTTTTCATAAATTGTCTCATTTCATCCTCCCAATGATTTCACATTATTCCCATTCAGAGATGGGAAAACTGAGGCTGAGAGACATGAAGTGATCTGTTGTTCACTGTCCCGGGGCTGATGGTGGCTGAGCAGGACGCGAACTGTACCCCTGGGGTTCCTGGCCTCTCTTCTGAATACATGCTGTCACATTCTACCTTCTCTCCAGGTGAAAGTGAAAGCTCCCTTGCAGTGTCCAGTCGTGTCCTGCCCTGTGTCCTTGCTCTGGGATGGGACAGTGCTCCCTAAGCTCAGTGAAGACTGGCTGAGTGAGGTTCAGCCAAGCCTCATTCTCGGCCTGGCAGACATGCCAGTGTTTCTCCTGGCTGGCACCCATGGGTGAGGCGGGCCCTGGAGTGCCACCCTGGGTCTTGCTTCTCAAAGCCCATCTCATTTGCTCTTCAGAGCGTGGTCTGCAGGCCAGTAGCATGCAGCCCAGCAGCTTAGGTCAAGATGCCTTCACCTTGATACACAGCCCAGTACAGTGCCTGAAATGCTACTGAACGCCTGAAATGCCCCTAGGCCATGCCTACTGCCCCGGAACTGCATTTTGACAAGACCGCCAGGTGCTTCAGATGCACCCTGAGTTTTGAGAAGCACTGCTCAAGGTTCTGCTTCTGCTTCTGGTTCTGTGGAAGTCTGTGACCTTAGCCAGGAGACTTGTCCATTTAATATGGGGCCAGCCCTTTAGAAGCTGGTGCCACCCAACTGGGCAGCCTCATGCTCATCTGAGAAGCCACCCAGGCGTGTGCTGGCACCAGTTTCCATGGGCACCCCTCTGGGCCTGCTCCTAGTAATATTCTCGTGTTATATCCCACGGTGGCACCAGCATCCTAGAGCACTACACCCCATGCTCACTGGGAACTGCTGCAATGGCCCGCTGCTCACTGTTCTTTTTTCTTTCTGGCATCACTATTTTGTCTGTTTATCTCGAAGACCTTCCATGCTATCCTTTTTCTAGCATACCAGCAAGTGCTAATAATAATGGGATTTTTTTTAAAAAAGTATGTTAACTATAGCATTATAGGTGAGCAACCTGAGCTTTTTAAAGAGGCCACAGCAACATTCTAGTTATATTAATTCATCAAATATCTACTGAGTGTCTATTACCTGCCACAAGTTAGAAATAGACATCAGTGAACGTAATACACGCAAAAACCACTTGAAACAATTAAAGTACCTCGTGACCTCTCCACTGGACGATCCAGACCACCCAACATACACCTCCTACCTTTTTATCTCACTTCTCTTTTTCCTGCCTCTATTTCTAATCTCAGTGAAAGGCCATTCCTAGTGGAACGCTGGGAAGCACAGGGGGAACATTCACTCAACAGGGCACGGGGCATGCCGGCCCCGAACTTCTCGGCCCTGGCTTAGGGGTTTTGTACACGTCCTCTCACAGAAGGCACACCTTGGCCCAGGGGGATGGCCTCATTATCTTGGCTGGATTTCACAACTGGATTGGGGTTTTTAAAAGACTGGGACCTTGTCCCCCAGGTCCCTCTGTACAGGTGTCTGTCATGACCCAGGTCATGTTTCACAGGCTTTGTTTCCTTCACCGTATCAAAGTCCCTGAGAGCAGCACTGAATAGTTCATGATGCCAGTGCCTAGAACACAGCCCGCCATATAGTAAATGCTCAGTTAATGCAGCTAGAGTGAATGCATCTGCGCATGACTGCAGTGAGGAGGCACTCAGCCTGCTCACTGACTGCCCAAGCCCAAAGGCTACTGCATGGGGGAAGTGGTTACTACATACGCTCAGCTGGCTAACATGCAAGCCCCTGCCAGGCCCAGGGCAAAGCGCGCGTGTGTGTGTGTGTGCGCATGCGTGTGTGCGTGTATACATGCGCATGTCTCTGCACACACGCATGTGCAAGGTTTCCACACTCCCAGCAGCCTGGGGCAGGAGCATCTCTTACCGTAGTATATTTACCCAGCTGGCAGAGCGAAGGGAAAGTTTCCTGGTGAGCTTTTCGGATCTTCTCTGTGAGATCGTCCAGCTCAGCTGTCATTTCATAGCTCTCTGTGCATTCTTGCTTCGAAGTCTCCTTCTTTTTCTTGTTCCTGTCATTCCTGACAGCTGGAAACGAGAGAGAAGGCACATCAGGGGTCACTGAAGGCTGGGCCCATGCTCCGGAGCTGGGAGGTTCCACCTCAAAATGCTGCCTTAGGCTCATTTGCTATTTGGGACAGGAACAGTGGGAAGAGGTGGTAATAACACACCTCTCTGGAATAGGGATTTGGCAGGCAGGAGGCCCAGGCAGAGAGCTAGCTTTGTCTTTCTGCATATGCCTGTGCCTGTCAGTTCTCTGGAAAGCTTGGGCTCACCGAGGAGGCTCAGAGTCTTGGCTTGTCAGAGAACTTTTTCTGTGGACTGGATCTCTTAAAGAGAGAAGGATTTTTCCAAGAGCTTTACCCTCCAAGGGAATGCCCCGGGTGACACTATGAGGGAAAGGTCAGGTCGCTGAACACAGCCCCTGTTGCTTCATAATTAGTATTTCCTAGCTAAACATTTCAGGGTCTTTGCTTTTTCGTTTTCTGAATTAAGTGACTGGCACTTTTGAAGAAACTCATCTGAGAGGAGATAAGGATTAGCTTTTCAAACCTTCATGTTCTTCTGCTTTCTAAACTTCCTATATGAACCACATTATCTGCTTTGGTCCATAAAGTTACTTAAAAATAATAATTGGAGCTGGGCATGGTGGCTCACACCTCTAATTCCAGCACTTTGGGAGGCTGAGGCAGGCAGATCACCTGACGTTGGGAGTTTGACACCAGCCTGACCAACATGGAGAAACCCTGTCTCTACTAAAAATGCAAAATTAGCCAGGCGTGGTAGTGCACGCCTGTAATCCCAGCTACTTGGGAGGCTGAAGCAGGAGAATCACTTGAACCTGGGAGGTGGAGGCTGCGGTAAGCCAAGATCGTGACATTGCACTCCAGTCTCGGCAACAAGAGTGGAACTCTTGTCTCAAAAAAAGAAAGAAAGAAAGAAAGAAAAAAAAAAGTAATAATAATAATTGATACAGTATGAAACCCTCAGCCTGGAAAACCATTCATTCCCTTATTTGTAGGTAGCCACTCGACTCCACGTTGTGTCTGGAACAATGGACCCACATCAGGTGAGTGTGTCCTTTCCCTCTGCCCGCTCTCAGCCAAGCACAAGGAAGCCCACGCGTCCTCCTGCAGCAAAAGCCCCTGGGATGACTTCAAACCCAGGTGTAACTCAAAGCCCCAGCCCCTGGCTAGGATCTCCTGGGGAAAGAAACTGAAACCCAGGGAGGCAGACAGGTGAAACCAGACCATGCCACCCCCTCCATGCAGTCCACATTCCCTGGGGGCCCAGCGGGTGCCAGGCTGGATGCTGCCTGGCTGTGCGTGCCACCACCGTGACCTGGGAATCTGCGCTGCAAAATGACCCAGGGCATAATCTGATCTGCCTTAAGAGGATCTGGCCTGACTGCCTCCCTAAGAGCACACAGGCGATTTGAGAACTGGCCATTCCCTGGGTCCACACCATGAGAACACCCATGTTTGGGGTAGGAGCTGAGGGCACGGTAAGACAATAGCAGGAGGCGAGAGGAAGCGGTGACAGGAAAGAGCACGGGGTGAGAAGGAGGGAGGAAGGAAACAAAGGGAGGTGAGCGGAACCACAAAATCAGTGTGTGCACAAGCCACCCTTACCCAACCAGGACGGACGGCGGCTGGGGAGAAAAGGAACATTTTTCGAGTATCTCGAACATGGTATCACAGCATCTCACTTGCTCCTCTTATCAGATGGACAAGTTTCAGCCCATTTTGCAGATGAAAAAAATGAGCCTTGGAGAAGTTCACCTGCTCAAGTTCATATGCTCAGGTCCACATGGTTGAGAAGTTCTTTCCTCACTTGGACTCACTTACTTATTCCTCAGGAAACTGACAAGTCTGAAGAGAACACCCCTCTGGACAGTTTCCTTCCCCCAGGACTCTGAAATGACACTGCTCATCGGCTCAGAAAGTTTCTAGATCACTGGCAAAATGAGTGGGTAGCACAGCCTCAGCAATATTCTTTCCCAGTGCAGACTGGCCCCTCAAGAACTCTGTGACGAGATCCCTCCCACCCAGTCGGTGCAGAACGCTGGGTGAGAGCAGGTATCGTGGTCCAAAGCAGAGAGAACATAAAGAAGCTGGTGGGCAAAGGAGACACAGTGAGTGGGGAACGAAGGGGTCGTGCAGGGTGGCAGAGACGGCTTGGAGGCTCTCCACGAGGATGGAGTCTGGGCTGCTGAGGGGAGGTGATGGCCTGAAGGCTTGTGGTGAGGGCACAGGCTCTCAGGTGATCAGATCCCCTCTTTTTCCCTGCCTCTGCCAATGGCCTTCTTTAGCTAATGAAAAAGTAAAATCTAAGTGGGGAGGGTCCTTCCAAAACAGAGCCCCGGGGAAAAGTACTCGGCAGTGTCTCACAAAGTTATACGCAGAGTTACCACGTGACCCGGCAATTCCTCTTCTAGGTGTACACCCAAGAGAACGGAAAATATGTGTCTGTGCAACTTGCACGTGAATGTTCACGACAGCATGACTCACAACAGGTGTAAAGTGGAAACAACCCAAATGTTCGTCAGGTGACGGAGAAATGGAATCTAGGACATCCTTGCAATGGAATATTATGTCATAAAAAGAAATGAATTATTGACACATGCGACAACACAGATGAAGCTTTAACATGTACACAGTAAAGAAGCCAGTCTCAAAAGGCCACATACTGTGTGATTCGATTTATAGGGATGTCCAGATGAGGCCAATCCAAAGACAGAAAGGAGGCCAGCGGTGGCCAAGTCTGGGGGCAGGTTGGTGGGGAGGGAGGGTCGAGGGTGCTGATGGGTTCAGGGTTTCGTTTTTAGGCAATGAAAACGTTCTGGACTTCATGGTGAAGGCTGCACCACTTAGTGGATACACCACACACACCCCTGAACTGTACAGTTTAAAATGATGACTGTTATGCTACGTGAATTATATCTGAAACACCACCAACAAAAAACCCACACCTATGTGGGAGGCGACACTTTGCTAAACACCAGGAACGGCTCTGAGTTGATTCTGAAGCCGAGATGACACCTACACCTTTAGGGTTCATGTGGCAAAGGCCAGCTGGGGCATCAGTAGGTGAAGAATCCTAGCTCGTGAAATCCCCATAGTAAGCCAGGTGAGGTCGGCATTACAACACCCTTTCAACAATCAATGAACTTGAGGCCCACAACACCACATGTGAAAGTACTGGAGTGAGCATTTCTGTAGAATGTGCACAAAGCGGGGAGAGAGAGACCACAAAACAGACTAACAACCCACCCAAGGATTTCCCATAATCCCATCCACAGGGAGGTCTACAGGACCCGAATCTGCTCCTAAGCATTCTGCGTCACTGTCCCCATCCATCACCAGAGCCTGGAAAACTCCAACAGGTAAACACAGCTCTAGTGGGTTAGCAGGAGAGCCGAGACGCTGCTGTGAGCTCATGTGAATATCTGAACCAAGCAAGCATGGGAGAGTCGAGGTCGAGTGAGAAGGAGCCCTGGGTGAGCTACGGCTGGGCACCAAGTGGGGGGTCTCTATTGGGTTGTACAGTAAGAGCACCTGCCATTTGCAAAATCACAACTGTGAAGCCAGAGCAACACTTTTCTGTGCTTTGGGGCCCAAATTTGGAGCACCCTTTCCAGTTGACTTGAAGGGGACCAGGGCATAACCTCAAGCTGCTTTCTATACTCCTTCTGTCCTCTACGCGAAGCCCCGCCACCACTATCTATGTGACTAAAGGACTCCTGGGATGATCACAAATGCTTCCACACCTGCAAAATGCAGGAACAGCCCGTCTGGTGACAATGTCCCAATTACATACAGCTTTGTAAGTTGAAGGACAAATTTTCTAAACACGTGGCTTCAGCAGCTGCCTCCCTACCTGGTTTTCAACTCTAGAAGAATGCAGACACTGTGTCTGAGAAGGGCTACCAAGAACGACCAGAATCATGGAGGTGACACAGTGCACAAGAAGCCACGGGGGCCTGAGGGTGGTAGCTCTGTCCAGCTTCTTGGAACCACTGGTCCCTCTGAGGCCTCATGGTCAGCAGCTCCTGGGGCAGGGCAGGGCAGAGGCTCGTCCCCCTGGAGGCAAGGGGTAACACAGGTATTGCAGGGGAAGTCAGGAGATCTGAACAAGTGCCAGCTCCACCATTCTCCTCCTGGGGTCAACTCCAGAGGAGGCAGCTCCCCTCCGAGCCTCGCCCAGACGGTAGCAGCACCTGCATGGACATGCACAGATGGTATGCTAGGCGGGACGGAAGCAGACTCCTGGAAAGGCCTATGTGAGTTAGTTACGCAGGAAGAATGTAAGTAAGGCCCTTCCGTGGGGAAATGGTGACCTCAACACCAAGGACTTGTGGGGATTACTGTGGGGCCTGTGGCTGTGACAGAGGAGACTTGCCATAGAAAACGGTGCTTGGAGAAGCCAAATGAATGGGTGGCCTCATTTGTTCCTTCATTGTTTTGTTCATTCATTCATTCAATGAATGTTTATTGAGTATCCACTATGTGCCACTGCAACATAGGATGGTTCTTGCTGCCATGGAGCAAGAGCTTATGGTAAGAGACAGACATTAGTCATATAATAAAACAGTGACAGTAATTACAGAATATTGGCATCACTGTTATTGCATGTACTGCAATTTACATACAAGAGTATTATTTACCACTATACTAAAAGTGTTAATTACAACTATTGTAAAGCCTTCTATTCATGGTATTTGATCCCCATGACAACCTCACAGGGAAGGTATCACTATTATGCCCATTTTGCAGATGAGAAAATGGAGGCACAGGAAGGTGAGTAACCTGCCTGAGGCCATGCAGCCTGTGAGCGATACAGTCAGGATCAGAACTCAGGAAACCTGGCTCCCAGGCTCCCACTCTTAACCACTGTGCTCTGAATCTGAATCTGCTCCACCTACACATAGTCACAGCGCAGTGAGTGCCATGAAGGACGCTGCAGGGAGCTTTGCCTGTGTATTACTGAGTGTGGCACGGGGATCCTGCTGGTCCTAGATTAGAAAGCTAACGCTGGGGAACTGGAAGGGTAAGCTGACGGGTGCTGTGGGATGGCAGGTGGGGAGATGACTCTCTTCTCCGGGAGCATGGAGTGTGCATCTGATGCTCAGCCCCAAAGCCTGCCTGGGACGTTTGATGGTGGGCCTCTTCTTTCACTCTGATTGCAGCTGACTGGTATAGGCACTCATAGATCCATGCCAGACCTGGGGGTTTGACAAGCTGCTTTCACGTATGGTGCACCCCTGGGAGGGAACGGGCAGGCAAGGAGAGGAGCAAACACTGTCAAGACCGCATCAAAGCCCTCCCCCCTCAAGTCTGAGACTATCTGAAAGCCAAGGGCCACATGTTACTTGTCTCTATGCCCCCAGGGCTTAACACTGCATCTGACCTGTAGAGGGGGGCCTCAAAACTGTTTTGCAAAAGGTAAAATACACATGTAACTAAATGTGGAGTTCTGCCCACCGTCAGGGCCTAGGTGTGGCGATACAGAGTTCACCTTGGCCTCTTTCTTCCAGAACCGAAGGGTCGCGTTAGCACGCTGGGGCCTGCGGGGAATCGCTAACTGCTCTCCACCCCTACGGTAGTAGCCAGAAGGTTGATGAAGCAGGTGGGGCATTCAGAGGGTCACAGATGTGATTTATACACCTGATAGAACCCGGCCCGATGTTTGCAAAGCGATTCTTGGATGAAAGGGGCTCCATAAAATATCAAGTATTCTCCTTGTGAGGGGCTAAGTGCTACAAATCAGATTTGGTGGCATAAAAGTAACATATTTATGATCCACTATCATATTGCAAATGAAATGAATGTAATAAAAGTGTCACTTATACAAATACCTCTGATGTACGGATCTCGACCTATGAATATGAAAACAGACACCCAAGCACTTTTATTTGAATGTCTAATCATGGAAATAAATGAAGTCATGTTCATTTTAATGTGTGCACTTGTGCATGTATCTGGAATATTGATTTTCATGCACACAATAAAAATTTAATGCAGGAAACATGCAAAAGATGTAGATTTCACTTGGATTCAGGAAGAGATGAAAACAATGCTTCACTAAAAATCCTTTCACATCAAAAAAAAAAAAGGAAAATACAATTGATATTTTTGCCCATAAAGTTCTTTATATTCAGTTTAGCAAAGGAAGTATAATGGTCTATTTATTCTTGCTTGAAAATTAAAGTCTGGAATTTGTTCATCTTGACTCCTCAGCTCCTTGCTAACTGCAAGAATAATGGGTCACAGTTGGTGATTAGAGCTATGGGGTTGTCATGAGTTGGGGATGGCCTGTAACTAACACACTGCTATATTTAAAAGAAAACTACATAAAAACGTGCTTTAATTTGAGTTCAAAAATCATTTTCTGATCCCATTATGTAAATGAACAACCATGGATCTGAAGGCAGGTGGATCTCTTACTAATTGTTAGAGGCTTTTCCCATAACCTAAGGATTTAACTCAAGCATTTAACATAGCAGGTCCCACTGTAAACTGGGTAGAATTGGGATGAGTAAAAACTTCCTCCACATCAGAATCTGCCTGAAGGTGGGACTGTGCCTTTTTCCTAATAAAGTGCCTGTCATGTGAATGCTAGTTGAAACTGGAATAAATAAACAGAGAAAAAAGGTTAGTGAACGAGGCTGCCGCTAAGTTTTCTTGCCATTCATGAGACAGGTAACTTTTGGACCAAGCTGAGGGTAAGACACCAAAGAGTGTGTGTTGAATGAATGAAGTTATTTCATTTCCAAGGACCTTGATTTCAGGGTTTGTAAAATGGGGGTCCAAATGGAATCCTAAGAGGACTGCTTCAAGTCTGCAACATGGTGGCATATGTGCAAGGACTTCAAAAGGCAACAGGAGGTCGCGTGCAACCTGGAAGTCTAAGGGATGACCTAGCGTCCATTGTGCCAGCAATCAAGCAAGGAGCATGCCTAGAATTTTTACAGAACATTACGCCAGGCACGGTGGCTCACTGTAACCCCAGCACCTTGGGAGGCCTGGGCAGGCAGATCATGAAGTCAGGAGTTCGAGACCAGCCTGGCCTATACGGTGAAACCCCGTATCTAATAAAAATACAAAAACAAATTAGCTGGGTGTGGTGGCAGGTGCCTGTAGTCCCAGTTACTCGGGAGGCTGAGGCAGGAGAATTGCTTGAACCCGGGAGGCAGAGGTTGCAGTGAGCTGAGAAGGCACCACTGTACTCCAGCCTGGGTGACACAGCGAGACTCTGCCTCAAAAAAAAAAAAAAAGTAATAAGTTTTACAGAATATTAAATATTCAAGTCTTGGGGGAAATAGTCTGGACATAGCATTCTGAGAGTTTCACAAGGACCTTCCAGCCTAGCTCAGCTTCTCAAAGTTATTCAAAAAAGTTACAGAAAATCCCTGAAATATCCAAAGGTACAGATGTCAAATACTTCTTTGTAAAGTGGTATGTTATGCTAAGGAAACTTTCAAAACAAATTTAATCACATTTCCCTCACTGGTTGTTTTTTCATATGCAAAGTAGACCTTTTCCTGCGTGGACAGTCTTTTAAATACTCTTTCCCTCCTCTATGCGAGCTGCTAAGGGCAGCCCTATGTGGTCGCATTCATTTTCAGACAAGCACAGTGTGGTGGGCATCCCTGCAAGGCAAGGGATTTAGTTTTAGATGAAAAATCCTTTTCTTTGGACATATGAGCTATAAGAAATATCTTAAGTTCAATTCCAGAAATGAGAAAAAAGAAAATGTTCCGGCATCATGTATCAAAGGGGGAAACTCAACAATGAGCAGTTGAGGGACGACACGCAGCACTGAGATGCTTTCCTTCATTACCGGCAGCGATTCTTTGTACATTTCCTCTGGCAGCAATGGGCTATGCTCAATGACAGCTTTGCCTAAATCCCGTCCAAAGAGGCACACGTGTCTGTGGCTTCGTCTTTGTGACACAGCTACCCCATGTGAATAAGAGCTGACATGAAGCCTTTACTGATGGCACACAACTGAAAGTTAAGAAATGGAGATTAAAGACATCGTGGCTGGCCCTCTGCTTTTTAACCAGGAGTAAACTCACACACTTACTGCATGATCGATTCACCTTGTCTTTAAAAAACTCTGATCTAGGGGGAAAAAAGGGTTTAGTATCCCTTCCTTAATCAATTTTCATAGGCAGGAAATTCTTTGCTATACCAAACTCAAATTCACTTCTGCTGAAGCCCAAGCTGCCCGAGTGTATCTGAAACACTGCTGAGTGGGTTTTTTTAACTCTTTTGAAAAAAGGCAGACAGTCTAAGGTTCAGGAATCAACAGTCTTCAAATAGGGGGTCCCATATACCTAGGGTAAAAAGTTGAGCTGTGACACAAACACACTCCTTTACCTTTCTTTCATGGAGTAGGCATAGACTGCCTTTCAAAAACTATCTAATGAAGGGCAGGAGGGCGAAAAAGAAATTTCCCAGCAGCAGACTGTTCCAGATAAGCTTATATCTTGCTCTGTGTCATGTATGTTCTTTATAACAAGTTATGGGCTTTCAAACATTAAATAACAGTCTCTATCATGATAAAGTATAATGGCCCGATCCTTCATTCCTATTGTTCTTTAAAACCCAATACATTTTTAGCACATGAACTGAAGTTCTGTTTGATATTTTCATCATACATCTCCTCTTAAAATATTATGTAAAACAGAAATGAAGTTTTTCACAGCCTAGAAAAAGTTCTGAGAAGAAGTTCCAAGAGACCATAAGGAGGACAGCCCAACTGTTCCAGTCAAGACCACACTAGATGAATCTGGAGCCAGCCTGAACCTGGGAAAGCGCTCGGGTAAGATCAGCGGAGGTGCCTACCCAATGAGAGAGCCCACTGAACCAGAAATACAACCCGACTGAGCCATGGTGCTGTGAACAACAGTAAATGCTTATAGTTTCAAGCCACGGAGCTTGGGGGTGGTTTGTTACACGGCCATGATCTGTGTAATATAGTCCGTGTAAGGAGTGTTTTTACACAACAGTATCATGTGTCCAAATGCCTTTAACCCTACAGGATATCTGAATACATGGTTCCCTCTATTCAGCATTTGAGACAAGAAAGAAAACAATGGGTCATTCCTCTTTCATTCCAGAAATGATGGCACTGTTCCCCACAGGTCTTAAATAATAGGAAAGACAAATTGGACAAATGGAAGGACCCTGGGGTAAAATTTCAAAGGCCTGCATTTTAGCTTATCATTTATTGTACTAACTATGTAAGCTCAGGATAGTCTCTTAACGTCTCTGAGCCTCAGTTACCGCATCTGAAAAATGAGGACATTAATTTTTGTCCATTCCAGACAGGATCTCATATATATTTAGATACATACATGATTGTAACACAGTGAAAATGTCAAAAATAGTGGGAGTCCTATACTAATTTATCCACCATTTACTGAGTCCTGTAGCCACTAAAGAAACTGAGTCAAATAAAGCATGAGGGGTTCTCCCTTCAATAAATGAAATGCACATGATATATGACATAGAATGTAAGGATTTAATATACACGAAAGCTGTGAAATGTGAAATGTTAGGGCAACAGTGGAGGAAGGAAGGCAGAAAGAAAACAAGAAAGGAAGGAAAAAATGAGGGAGGGAGGAAAGAATTTTTATCCAAGACAAGACCCGCATTCCAGCCTGGTGCTACATAACTGGAGATTAAAGGGAAGGCTGAGTATGGAAACTGTCAGTTATTAAGCTTTCGGTGGATTCGTCTCTAACGTTAGGACTTTCTGTCTGAACATGGCTTAGTCAACATATATGACCACGCTCAGATCCTTGGGATTCAACATTTTCTGAAGTTGTTTAACATATGTGACAAGGATTCAACATTTTCTGAAACTGTTTAGCATACGTGATGGATTTTTGGCTGAGCCATCCATGTGTCAATAAGGCATGTGAGAGACAGAAAAATGGCTTATGATTTTGCCAGATATTTGCCAAATACCCTGTTAAGATATTAATGTAGAGAAGCTCTCGTATGTTGTCAAATAAATTTTAGAAACCCAAATCATTAGAGAAATGGTCTACATGTAGATATAGTAGGTGTTTATATCACATAGTTTAAATTAAAAACCTTGCTTCACAGCATTTCAAATGGTCTATGCCAGTCTATAGACCCCTAAGTGATTCTCAATGAGGTCCTCGAAGTGGCAAAGTTTCTAAGGGTCTTCAGAATTCACACATATAAATCTTGTTCAGCATACCTTTTGTTCTAAAGGCTTTCTATTAATTTTAATTTTCCGAAAATTAGCAGTTCATGTATGAGGTATAGGCTAGCCCACTGTCGGATATGATCAGTCAATCAACTATAACCTTCTTTCCTAATAATTATAGATCTGAACAGTGTCTTATAACTGGGAGTTTTTTTTTTAATCCATCTATCCATCTGTCCATCCATCCATCCATCCAACTAGACATCCAAGACAGAACTGCCTATTTATCAAGTCCTTCTGCCTACTCATTCATTCACACATCCATCTTCCCATCTTTCCATCTATCCATTTGTTCAACCATGCAGCTGCTCATCTATCTTTCCTATTTTCTATCCATTGATCCACCTATCCATCCATTTGTTCATCTGTCCACCCTTTCTTCCATTCATCTGTCCATCTATCTGTCTATCTCTGTCCATTCATCTTCCCACCCACGCATCCATCCATCCATCCATCCAACCATACATCTATTTATTTCTTCCTCTATTCAAATAGTTACTGAGCACGTACACTTTGTTTGGCACCATGCATGTTACAGTAACAAGAGCGAGAAGGTATCATTTCAAGAGATTCACACTCTAGTAAAAGACACAGTCATCTAAAGAAATAACTATCATGCACTGAGCTAGATGTCACAAGAGAGATATTCAGTCTTAGACTTAAGCAATATGAATTGAAAATCTAAGGGGCTGGTTTTAAGATGTTACTGAGACTCACAGATGAGGAAGTTGATAGTTTAGCCTATGGGGAAAAAAATCTCAAGAGAGAGGAATCTTGAGCTGAATGCGCTTATAAAAATAAGCTAGGTCTTATTCATTCAGATATTCCCAGTGGATACTGAACTATGGTTCAGTATCTACTCCATATATTTCTTAAATAAATGGGGCTTCGAGAGGCTCGGAGACATTCTGGATGTAAAGAGCAATGTGTGCAAAGGCCTAAGGGTTGGAAAAACATGGCTCCATGATGGAATTTAGTTTAGGGGTAGCCTTTAAAGGATGGGGTCTTATTCAAGAGACCAAAGGGGGAGGGAAGAACATTCTAGATGGGGAGAAATATGAGAAAATACTTCCAACAATGACTGCATCATGTTTGAAGGGGAGTGGAGCGGCTGGTGTCACTAAAGAAAAATGTGGAGGCAGGGAGTGGTGGGGAGAAATGATGAGGACAGAGAGACGGGGGGAGATAGAGTGAATCACTGAAAGGAAGAACACGCAGGACTTGGCAACAGAATGAAAATGGGGATGAAGAAGACTTAGAGGTAACAATAGGGTTTGAACCCTGTGTGGGCTACTGATGGTAACAAAACAGAGAAGAAACACAGGGTGGCTGGTGAGGAGTGGGGAAGCCAGCTTTTGGCAGAAATATGACAAATTTCATTTGCAGGGAGGAGAATTAGGAACCCAGAGGTTGTCAGAGGGAGGGCATTGTGCATTTCGCAAGAGAAGAGCTCCAAAGTTAGATTATTTAGGAGTCAAATCGTAGAGATGACTGTTGAAGTCATGAGCGAGGATGAATAATCTAAGTGAGAGAGGAAAGACAAAAAAATTTAAAGAAGGAGGCCGAGAACTAATCTTTGGGAAAGGGAAAAGGATACAGGGATGAAAGCAAATGAACTGTGGGAGGAGCTAGAATAAAAAACCATAGAAACCAATGGAGAAAAGAATTTGAAGTAGCCGCCTGGCCAAGTGTTTAAGCAGCCGCCAGTCAGAAAGAATGAAGAGGGAGCAAAGTTCATTGGTTTTGGCAACGGAGAAAGCAGTGACTTTCGAGAGAACATTTGTAGCAGAGCAATGAGGATGGAAGCCAGACTTGGGGGTGGGGAAGGTTAAGAGGAGGCCAGAGAAAGTCCTTCAAAAATCAACCTAGAAAATAAACTTGAGGCCAAGTACTTGAAAATATGTTTTTCTGTAATCCAACCTGTAGAAGAGGTCAGTGAAACCACCTATGTTTACAAACACAAAAAGGCTGTATGAATTTCCCAGAGAATCTGAAATTGCTCATTTGCAGAGAGCTCACTGAAGGGTCAATATGGAGTGAGATCCTGGAAGATGGATTCACTTAAGAACTGTCTACGAAAATATCCAAAGCAAAAGGAGACTTGAGCTAACTAAAGGCTGGGAGAAGGGAGTGCTTTCCAGGCAGAAAACAGAGCCAGTTTGCAGACTTAGAGAGAAGCAACAGGGCAGCTTTGGAGGTCTGCAAAAATCAGGGTGAGGCTTGCAGTTCTGAGCAGTGGCTGGACCATGGCTCATGTGATCATGTGAACATGGCCAAGGAGACTTGGCTTGTAAGTTTACTTGGGGTTGCTGTTTAGAAGAGTCACTGTTCATGGTGAAGAAATGATTGAGGGTTACAGGGATGACTGAAGCAGTTGCTAGAAGTTCCGAGTGAGAGAAGAGGTATGTCTGAACTAGAGAGGGACTGAACAGACGGGTCAAGGTAACAGATGCAGGGTGCCAGGCAGCAGGAATCGTCAAGGGTTTCTAGCCTGCACAATGGTGAGGGAACGAAGAAGGAGGAACAAGGGCCTCCTTTTTCTCCATGTGGAATTCCAAGTGCCCATGTGCCACCCAAGTGGAGTTATCCAGTGTGTGCCATACGTAACTGGCTCTCTGGGTTTCAGGCTCAGGAGAAGTGATAGGCTGCAGAGAGAGCCTTAGGAAAAGTCCACTTACGACTGGAATGGTGTCCGTGGAAAGTGATGATGAACTCCTTAGTCCCTCTGCGTTTTGTTTCTTCTAGCTCTTGACTTCTAGAAATTGACTTAATGTGAAATAGACTCAGTTATTCATTCCACTAATAGTTACTGAGCTACTACTGTGCATCAGATGCAGACACAGGCTGCAGAGGAAATCAAAGCAGAAGTCTCTGCTTTCATGGCAATGTGCGTGTGTGTG
>PVKV010033765.1:0-18374 GCA_004027835.1 Alouatta palliata
TTGCAACAGCACATCAAAAAGCTTATCCACCATGATCAAGTAGGCTTCATCCCGGGGATGCAAGGCTGGTTCAACATATGCAAATCTATAAACATAATCCACCACATAAACAGAACCAAAGACAAAAACCACATGATAATCTCAATTGATGCAGAGAAGGCCTTTGACAAAATTCAACAGCCCTTTATGCTAAAAACCCCCAATAAACTAGGTATTGACGGAATGTATCTCAAAACGATAAAAGTTATTTACGACAAACCAACAGCCAATATCATACTGAATGGGCAAAAACTAGAAGCATTCCCATTGAAATCTGGCACTAGACAAGGATGTCCTCTCTCACCACTCCTATTCAATATAGTACTGGAAGTTCTAGCCAGAGCAATCAGGCAAGAGAAAGAAATAAAGGATATTCAAATAGGAAAGGAGGAAGTCAAATTGTCTCTATTTGCAGACGACATGATTGTATATCTAGAAGAGCCCATCGTCTCAGCCCAAAATCTCCTGAAACTGATAAGCAACTTCAGCAAAGTCTCAGGATACAAAATCAATGTGCAAAAATCACAAGCATTCCTATACACCAAAAACAGACTTAAAGACAGCCAAATCAAGAACCAACTGCCATTCACAATTGCTACAAAGAGAATCAAATACCTAGGAATACAACTAACAAGGAACGTAAAGGACCTCTTCAAGGAGAACTACAAACCACTGCTCAACGAAATAAGAGAAGACACAAACAGATGGAGAAACATTCCATGTTCATGGTTAGGAAGAATCAATATCGTGAAAATGGCCATGCTGCCCAAAGTAATTTACAGATTCAACGCTATCCCTATCAAGCTACCAATGACCTTCTTTGCAGAGCTGGAAAAAACCACCTTAAACTTCATATGGAACCAAAAGCGAGCCCGTATAGCCAAGTCAATTCTAAGCAAAAAGAACAAAGCTGGAGGCATCACACTACCAGACTTCATACTATACTACAAGGCTACAGTAATCAAAACAGCATCGTACTGGTACCAAAGCAGCGATATAGACCAATGGAGCAGAACAGAGGCCTCTGAGGCAACACAACACATCTACAACCATCCGATCTTTGACAAACCTGACAAAAACAAGCAATGTGGAAATAAGTCCCTGTTTAATAAATGGTATTGGGAAAACTGGCTAGCCATGTGCAGAAAGCAGAAACTGGACCCCTTCCTGACACTTTACACTAAAATTAACTCCAGATGGATTCAAGACTTAAACATAACACCTAACACCATAAAAACCCTAGAAGAAAATCTACCCAAAACCATTCAGAACATAGGCGTAGGCAAGGACTTCATGACCAAAACACCAAAAGCATTGGCAACAAAAGCCAAAATAGACAAATGGGACCTAATCAAACTCCACAACTTCTGCACAGCAAAAGAAACAGTACAGTGAACCAGCAACCAACAGAATGGGAAAAAATTTTTGCAGTCTACCCATCTGACAAAGGGCTGATATCCAGAATCTACAAAGAACTGAAACACATTTACAAGAAAAAACAAACAAGCCCATTCAAAAGTGGGCGAAGGATATGAACAGACACTTTACAAAAGAAGACATACATCAAGCCAACAAACATATGAAAAAATGCTCATCATCACTGGTCATTAGAGAAATGCAAATCAAAACTACATTAAGATACCATCTCACACCAGTTAGAATGGCAATCATTAAAAAATCTAGAGACAACAGATGCTGGAGAGGATATGGAGAAATAGGAACGCTTTTACCCTGTTGGTGGGAGTGTAAATTAGTTCAACCATTGTGGAAGACAGTGTGGCGATTCCTCAAGGACCTAGAAATAGAAATTCCATTTGACCCAGCAATCCCATGACTGGGCATATATCCAAAGGATTATAAATCGTTCTACTATAAGGACACATGCACACGAATGTTCATTGCAGCACTGTTTACAATAGCAAAGACCTGGAACCAACCCAAATGCCCGTCAATGATAGACTGGACAGGGAAAATGTGGCACATATACACCATGGAATATTATGCAGCCATCAAAAACGATGAGTTCGTGTCCTTTGTAGGGACATAGATGAACCTGGAAACCATCATTCTCAGCAAACTGACACAAGAACAGAAAATCAAACACCACATATTCTCACTCATAGGTGGGTGTTGAACAATGTGAACACATGGACACAGGGAGGGGAGCATCACACACTGGGGTCTGTCAGGGGAAGAAAAGGGGAGGGACAGTGGGGGGTGGGGAGTTGGGGAGGGATAGCATGGGGAGAAATGCCAGATATAGGTGATGGGGAGGAAGGCAGCAAATCACACTGCCATGTGTGTACCTATGCAACAATCTTGCATGTTCTTCACATGTAACCCCAAACCTAAAATGCAATAAAAATATATATATATTAAAATATATATATATTTGGGATTTGACTAATGGATTTCTAATAGCCCATGGGATAAAATAAGATGTAGTCATCCATGATTAGTTGTCAAGACAAATTTCTAACTGAAGTATTTCTAGGTCAAAAGAAACGAACTTTTAAAGTATAACTGCTTTCAAATTTATAGCATTTCATAATTGGTTCTCTCCACAAATTTTTACGACGTCTGACTATTATTTCAAATTACTGAGATTTTATGACCTTATTTTCATAATTATCAGTGTAATAAAGCAAGTTTCCCCTTCAAAACAACAACAAAAAAAAAGATGCAGCCAAAACACTACTTAGGGAGAGATGTATTAGAAAAGAGAAACATTGCAGGTTGCTGATCAATGATCTCAGTTACTATCTTAAGAAAAAAAAAAAATAAGAGCAAAGGAAACTCAAAGTAACCAAAAGAAAGCAATAATACATATCAGAGCAGAAATTCTTGACATAAAAAGAGAAAACAATAGAGAAAATCAGTGAAATTGAAAGTTGGTACTATGGGAAGTTCAATAAGATTGACAAACCTCTAGCTAAACTGGTTAGGGGAAAAACTCATCACAAATTACCAATATCAGGAGTAAGAGAGGTACCTTCACCACAGATTCTTTAGATTTCAAAAATACAATAAGGGAATGTTAAGAATAACTTTTTGTCAATTTGCAATTTTAATGAATTAGGCAAATTCCTTGAAATAAAGAAATTACTAAAACTCACTCAAGAAGAAGTGAAAAACATAAATATCCATATATACATAGGAAATTAATTTTTTTTTTTTGTAAAGAGCGTCTTGCTATGTTGCCCAAGCTGGTCTCAAACTCCTGGCCTCAAATGATCCTCCTGCCTTGGCCTCCCAAAGCGTTGGGCTTACCGATGAGCCGTCACATCATGCTGAGAAATGAAATTTTTAACAAAAAACTATCTCAAAGAAAACTGCAAATTCAATGGAGGAAAGAATATATCACAATTCCTTTGAAGATAACTCTGATACCAAAACCAAAGGTATTTCAAAGATAGAACGCTAAAAGGCAATATCCTCCATAACCAGAGATGTAAAAGTTCTTAATGAGAATTTAATAAATAAAACCTAACAATATATAAAATGGATAATGATTATGTTGAGTTCAACCCAGGAACGCAAAATTAGGTTAACATTCAAACATCAGTCAATTTAGTGTATTGGTAAGTATTTTTTTAAATAACCATATAATTAACATATACAGACAAAAAGTTTTATGAAATCTGACATGCATTCCTGACAGATGTGAGTCTATCTTGTGTGTTGATGGAATGTGGAACAAATGAGGAGCGAATAATCGGAGATAAAATCAGAGAGATGGCAGGGGGCCATATCATATAGAATCTCGTAAAGATTGCCTTTTTCTTTCTCTTAGTGACATGAGTGACATTGGAGGGATATGAGGAAAGGAGTGACATTGACTTGATTTAGATGTTAACCAGATTGCACTTTTTGATGTATTGAGAATAGACTTGAGAGGTCAAGGACGGGAGCAGATGCTCCATTTGGGAGTCATTTGCAATGATGCGTGCCATTTGACAGATGGTAGTGGTTTGGACAAGGGCAGTCATGCTGGAAATGACCAGAAGTGGTAGGATTTTGGATTGTATTTTGAAGAATTGAGTTGAATGTGATGCATATAAGAAAAACAAGTCAAATATTTTTCCAATGTTTTTGTCCTGAGTAAATGGTATTACCGTTAACTCTGATGGTGAAGACTACAAGAGGAGCAGGTTCAGGGGAGGAGAGGTACTGGAGACTGATATTGAACATGTTAAATTTCAGATGTCTATTAGATACTTACATATAAATAATTTGGTCTTTGTCTCTGGTTCCTGGCATGGAGCTCCTAAAACCCTTGAAGTTCCTGGAAAATAGAGGTGCTAGGAGAATCTTTAGTTCTAATATTTGTCCTAATGAGATGACTTTGGTAACCCTGGGTAGGGGCTGGTCACCAGAAAAAAACAAGCTATGATTAAAAACTTGGAACTTTAACCAACTTCTAATCAAATTATGATTCGAAGCTTGGAACTTTCAGCCCCACTCCCCATTCTCTTAAAAGAGGAAAAGGGTTAGAGATATAGTAATTGATCATGCTGTATGAGAAAACCTCCATTTTGTGGGGGATAAAAATTCCCAAAGTACAAGGTTCAGAGAGCCTCCAGGTTGTTGAACACATACACATCCTGGGAAGGTTGCATGCCAAAACTCCATGGGGACAGAATTGTGCGAGATCAGTCAGAGTGGTGGGAAAAACTACAGGGAAAGAACACAAACCTCAAGGTTTTGCAGAGCCCCAGGGGAAAATAGCTGAAGGCAGCTGTTCTATAATCCTGAGGCAGAGGGCAAGGAGTAGGTAGAAGGGAGTGTAGGGGAATTTATCTTAAATAGGCTTGTTTACTCATATTGACCAGGAACTGACCTTTGATCATCTTTGAATGCATGACATTCCCTAAAAGTGGAACAATAAATGTTAATTACCCAGAGGTTGTGTTTACTCCAGGTTTTCAGCACTGTGCCTGAACTGAAAAAAAGCAAGCAGTTCCAGCTTCTCAAAGCTGCTCTCTGGCCGCTAGAGCCAGTCACCTAGCTGCTTTTACACTGCATACCTGTGTCTGAGTACTCATTTCATCTGTCAGCCAGGGTCTGTAGGACAGACCCAGCACAGAATCTCCTGAGCTCAGGACTCTTCCTTATCTCCCCCATGTACCTCTTAATGGGGCTGTTTATTTGTATTTTTAGCATATTCTTTATTTTTAAAAAAGTAAACCAGTAAATGTAATTAAGTGTTTCCTTGAGTTCCATGAGCCATCTAGCAAATTATCGAACCTGAGGAGGGGATCCCGAGAAACAATTTTATAGCTGGTTGGTCAGAAATATAGGTGACAAACTGGGACTTGTGATTGGTGTCTAAAGGGACAGTCTTTTGGGACTGTGCCCTAACCAGTGGGATCAGCACTAACACTGGTTAATGTCAGAATTTAACTGAATTGTAGGGCACCCAGTTGGTACTACTGGCAAATTGCCTGGGAAAACACCTACACATTTTGGTCACAGCACAGTGTTCTATGTCGTGTTAACTGTGAGAGTAGAAAAAAACTTTTTTCTCCTATATATTACAGATGTCAGACACTCATGCGGAAATACCAAGTAGGCAGTTAGAAATACAAGTCATTATCATGTGCATGATGCTAACATGACAATAGGGAATGAGAGCCCTTGGGAGTTAGTGTGGAGAGAGGAGAGGTCTGAGGATGGAGTCTGTGGGCACCCAACACTTAGAAGTTATGGAGGAAGCTAACAACAAACTGACAGGATCAAATCAGCACATATTAATATTAACCTTGAACATAAACAGGCTATGTGCCCCACTTAAAAGGCACAGAGTTGCAGGCTGGATAAAGAAGCAAGATACACTGTATGCTCTTTTTAAGAGACCCTTTAAGAGACCCATCTCACATTTAATGACACCCATAGGCTCAAAGTAAAGGGACAGAGAAAAATCTGCAAAGCAAACAGAAAACAAGAAAGAGCAGGAGTTGCTATTCTAACTTCAGATAGAACAGATTTTAAATCAGCAATGATCAAAAAAAGACAAAAAAGGGCATTACATAATGATAAAGGGTTCAATTCAAAAAGAAGACTTTACCCTAAATATATATGTACCCAACACCAGAGCACCATGATTCACAAAACAAGTTCTTAGAGACCTACAATGAGACTTAGATAATCACACAATAATAGTGGGAAACTTTAATATCCCACTGTCAGTACTAGGCAGATCATCCAGGCAGAACACTGACAAAAATATTCAAGACCAGTCCAGCCACGGGGGCTCATGCCTGTAATCCTAGCACTTTGGGAGACCGAGGTAGGCCGATCCCTTGAACTCAGGAGTTCAAGACCAGCCTGAACAACATGGAGAAACCATGTCTTTACAAAAATGCAAAAATTAGCTAGGTGAGGTGGCTCACGCCTCTAGTCTCAGCTATTTGGGGAGCTGAGGTGGAAGGATCACTTGAACTCGGGAGGTAAAGGCTGCAGTGAGCTGAGATCACACCACTGCACTCCAGCCTAGGTGGCAAAGTGAGACCTTATCTCAAAAAAAAAGAAAAAAAGAAGAAAAAGAAAATATATTCAAGACCTGAACTCAACTCTTGACCAAATGCACCTAACAGTCATATACAGAACACTCCACCCAACAACAGCAAAATATACATTCTTTTCATCTGCACATGGCACACACTCTAAAATCAATCACATAATCTGCCATAAAACAATTCTCAACAAATTAAAAAAAATTATACCAACCAGACTCTGGGACCACAGTGCAATAAACATAGAAATCAATACTCAGATATCTCAAAAATCACATAATTACATGGAAATTAAATAACTTGTTCGTAAATGACTTTGGGGTAAACAATGAAATTAAGGCTGAAATCAAGAAATTATTTGAAACTAATGAAAACAAAGATATGACATACCTGAATCTCTAGACACAACTAAAACAGTGATAAAAGGTAAGTTTAGAGTGCTAACTGCCCACATCAAAAAGTTAGAAAGATCTCAACAACCCAACATCACACTTAGAGTAACTAGAAAAATAAGAGCAAACCAACCCCAAAGCTACCAGAAGAAAATAAATAACCAAAATCAGAGCTGAACTGGATGAAACTGGGACACAAAACATCATACAAAATATCAGTGAACCAAAAGATGGCTCTTTGTAAGAATAAATAGGATTGCTAGACCACTAGCTAGACTAATAAAGAAAAAAACAGACTGTCCAAATAAACAAAACTAGGAATGACAAAGAGGATATTACCACTGACCCTACAGATAAACAAAAACCCTCAGAGACTATTATTAACACCTCTATACACACAAGCTGGAAAACCTAGAAGAAATGGAATAAGTTCTTGGACATATACAACCTCCCAAGGTTGAATGAGGAAGAAACTGAAACCATGAGCAGACCAATAACAAATTCCAAAATTGAATCAGTAATAAAAAGTCTAACAATTAGAAAAAGCTCTAGTCCAGACAGATTTACAGGCAAATTCTATAAGTCATATAAAGAAGAGCTGGTATGAATCCTACCTAAACTATTCCAAAACACTGAGGAAGAAGGACTCTTACCTAACTCATTCTATGAGGACAGCATCATTCTGATACCAAAAGTTGGCAGAGACACAACAAAGAAAACTTCAGGCCAATATGCCTGATGAACATAGATGCAAAAATCCTCAAGAAAATACTATCAAATTTAATCCAGCAGAATATCAAAAATCTAAGCTACTCCCATATACACCATGGAATATTACGTAGCCATCAAAAACAATGAGTTCGTGTCCTTTGTAGGGACATAGATGAACCTGGAAACCATCATTCTCAGCAAATTGACACAAGAACAGAAAATCAAACACCGCATGTTCTCACTCATAGGTGGGTGTTGAACAATGAGAACACATGGACACAGGGAGGGGAGCATCACACATTGGGGTCTGTCAGGGGGAAATAGAGGAGGGATAGCAGGGGGTGGGGAGTTGGGGAGAGATAGCATGGGGAGAAATGCCAGATATAGGTGATGGGGAGGAAGGCAGCAAATCACACTGCCATGTGTGTACCTATGCAACAATCTTGCATGTTCTTCACATGTACCCCAAAACCTAAAGTGCAATAAAAAATAAAATTAAATTTAAAAAAATCTAAGCCACTACGATCAAGTAGGTTTTATCCCTGGGATGCCAGGTTGGGTCAATATATGTAAATCAACAAATGTGATTTATCACAGAAACAGAACTAAAGACAAAAACCACATGATCATGTCAATAGACACAGAAAAGGCTTTCAACACAGTCCACCCATGGTGGTTCACATCTGTAATCCAGCACTTTAGGAGGCCAAGGCAGGCAGATCACTTGAGGTCAGGGGTTCTAGGCCAACCTGGCCAACATGGTGAATCCCCATCTCTACTAAAATACAAAAATTAGCTGAGCATGGTGGCGGGTGCTTGTAATCTCAGCTACTTGGGAGGCTGAGGCAGGAAAATTGCTTGAACCTGGGAAGGGGAGGTTGCAGCAAGCCAAGATTACATGATGGCACTCCAACCTGGGCGACAGAGTGAGACCTCATCTCCAAAACAAAACAAAAAAATTCAGCATTCCTTTATGTTAAAAATCCTCACCAAACTAGGCATTGAAGGAACACACCTCAAAATAATAAAAAACCATCTATGACAAACTCACAGTCAACATCATACTGAATAGGCAAAAGCTCAAGCATTACCCTTGAGAACTGAAACCAAACAAGGATACTCACTCTCACCACTCCTATTCAGCATAGTACTGGAAGTCTTAGCCAGAGCAATTAGAAAAAAGAAAGAAAGAAAAGGCATTCAAGTAGGAAGAGAGGCACTCAAATTATCTGTCTTCACTGATGATATTATTTTATACCTAGAAGACTCTTTAGTTTCTGCCCTAAAGCCCCAAGATCTGATAAAGAACTTTAGCAAAGCTTCAGGATAAAAATTGATGTACATAAATTAGTAGCATTTCTATATACCAATAACATGCAAGCTGAAAGCAAAATCAAGAATACAATCCCTTTCTCAATAGCCATAAAAAATAATAAAATATACAGGAATACAGCTAACCAGAGAGGTGAAAGATCTCAACAATAAGAATTACAAAACACTGCTGAAAGAAATGAGAGATGACACAAACAAATGGAAAAACATTTCATGATCAATATTTTAAGAATCAATATTGTTAAAATGGCCATAGTATCCAAAGCAATTTACAGATTCAATGCCACTCCTATCAGACCACCAATGACATTTTTCACAGAATTAAGAAAAAAAAATTCTAAAATTCACATGAAATGAAAAAAGAGCTCAAATAACAAAAGCAATCCTAAGTGAAAAGAACAAAAGCGGAGGCACCACACTATGCAACTTCAAGTTATACTACAAGGCTACAGTAACCAAAAGAGCATAGTACTGGTACAAAAAGAGACACCTACACCAAAGGAACAACTTAGCAAACCCAGAAATACAGCTGCACACCTATAACCGTCTGATTTTTGGCAAAGCTGACAAAAACAAGCAATGGGCAAAGGACTCTCTATTCAATAAACAGTGCTGGGACATCTGGCTAGCCATATGCAAAAGACTGAAACTGGATTCCTTCCTTTCACCACATATAAAACTTAACTCAAGATGGATTAAGGACTTCAATGTAATATCTCAAACTTTAAAAACCCTAGAAGAAACCCTAGGAAATATCATATGGACATTGGCTCTGGCAAAGATTTCATGACAAAGACACCAAAAGTAACCACAACAAAAACAAAACTTGATATATAGGACCTAACTAAACTAAAGAGCTTCTTCATGGCAAAATAAACTATCTACAGAGTAAATAGACAACTGACGATGGCCAAATAGGAAGAGCTCTGGACTGCAGTTCCCAGCGAGAGCTACACAGAGGGTGAGTGAGCTCCGCATTTTCAAACGAGGTACCAGGTGCATCTCAATGGGACTAGTTTCACAGTGAGTGTAGCCCAAGAAGGGTGAGCCGAGGCAGGGAGGGGTGCTGCCTCATCCGGGAAGTGTAATCCCCAGAGGACCCCCCTCCCTACACAAGGGAGGCCACTGGGGGCTTTTCCAGCCACTCCAGCACTCCAGTTCAGATACTGCACTTCTCCTGCAGTTTTTACCACCCACAGACCAGGAGATTCCCAGGCCTAAAAGTGCCACGAGTTTCCAGCACCACAAGTTTCCACACAAAAACTCACACAAAGCTGGATGGCCGTTTCAACTGGAGCGTGGAACACCAGGGAGACAGAGGCACCCATTCACCTGAAAAAGAGGGAGCTGAAAGCAGGAAGTCAGATGATTGGGCTCAGCGGGTTCCGCTCCCACAAAGACCAACAAGCGCAGCAATTTGAGTTTGACGCGGGACAGTTGAGCTCTGTTGGGGGAAGTGCATCTGCCATTACTGAGGCAGACCACCATTACCCAGGCAGTTCTAATTGTACCTCTGTAAATAAAACCACAAGGAAGTTTACACAGCAGCTGAGCAGAACCCATGACAGCTCAGCAGCACATCTGCTGGCAGACTGTTACTAGACCCCCTACTTGCTGGGCAGGGCATATCTGAAAAAAAGGCAGCAGCACCTCAGGGACTTACAAATAAAACCCCATCATCCCAGGACAGAGCACCTGGGAAAACAGGTAGTTATGAGTTCTGCTGCAGCAGATCTTAAACGTACCTGCCCAGCAGTGCTGAATGGAACAATAGATTTCCCAACACAGCACTTGAGCTCTGATAAGGGACAGATTGTCTCCTCAAGCAGCTCCCTGATCCCTGTATAACCAAAGAGGCACCTCATAAAGGAGAACTCTGGTTGACATCTGGCAGGTACCCTTCTGGGACAAAGATAACAGAAGAAGAAACTGGCAGTAACCCTCACTGTTCTGCAGCCCCCATGGGTGATTCCCAGGCAAGCAGGCTCTGGAGTGGACCTCCAGCAGTCCTGCAGCAGAGGGGCCTGACTGTGGGAAGGAAAACTAGAAAACAGAAAGAAATAACTTCAACATCAACAAAAAGGACATCCACTCAGAGACCCCCATCCAAAAGTCACCAACTTCAAAGACCACAGGTAGATAAATCCATGAAGATGGGAGGAAACCAGCACAAAAAGGATGAAAATACCAAAAACCAGAATGCCTCTCCTCCAAGGGACCACAGCTCCTCCAGCAAAAGAACAAAGCTGAATGAAAAATGAATCTGATGAACTGACAGGAGCAGGCTTCAGAAGGTGGGTAATAACAAACTTCTCAGAGCTAAAAGAACATGTTCTAACACAATGCAAAAAAACTAAGAACCTTGAAAAAAGGTTAGACAAAATGCTAACTACAATAACCAGCTTAGAGAAGAACATAAATGACTTGATGGAGCTGAAAAACACACCATAACAACTTCATGAAGCATACACAAGTTTCAATAGCCAAATTAACCAAGTAGAAAAAACAGGTATCAGAGTTTGAAGATCAACTCAATGAAATAAAACAAGAATGCAATATTAGAGAAAATGGAGTGAAAAGAAATGAACAAAACCTCCAAGAAATATAGGATTATGTGAAAAGACCTAATCTACATTTGATAGGTGTACCTGAATGTGATGGGGAGAATGAATATAAGCTGGAAAACACTTTTAAGGATATTATCCAGAAGAACCTCCCAACCTAGCAAGGCAGGCCAATATTCAAGTCCAGGAAATACAGAGAACACCACAAAGATATTCCTCAAGAACAGCAACCCCAAAGCACACAATCATCAGATTCACCAGGGTTGAAGTGAAGGAAAAAACGCTAAGGGCAGCCAGAGAGAAAGGTCTGGTTACCCACAAAGGGAAGTCCATCAGATTCACAGTGGATCTCTTGGCAAAAACCCTACAAGCCAGAAGAGAGTGGGGGCCAATATTCAACATCCTTAAAGAAAAGAACCTTCAACCTAGAATTTCATATCGAGCCAAACTAAGCTTCATAAGTGAAGGAGAAATAAAATCCTTTACAGACAAGCAATTGCTGGGAGATTTCATTACCACTCGGCCTGCCTTACAAGAGCTCCTGAATGGAAAGGACGAACAACCAGTAACAGCCACTCCAAAAACATACCAAATGGTAAAGACCATCAACCCAACAAAGAAACTGCATCAACTAACAGACAAAACAACCAGCTAGCATCAAAATGGCAGGATCAAATTCACACATAACAATATTAACCTTAAATGTAAATGGGCTAAATGCCCCAATAAAAAGACACCGACTGGCAAATTGGATAAAAAGTCAAGACCCATCAGTGTGCTGCATTCAGGAAACCCATCTCACATGCAAGCACACACATAGGCTGAAAATAAAGGGATTGAAGAAGATTTACCAAGCAAATGGAGAGCAAAAAAAAAGCAGGAGTTGCAATCCTAGTCTCTGATAAAATGGACTTTAAACCAACAAAGATCAAAAGAGACAAAGAAGGCCATTACATAATGGTAAAAGGATCAATGCAACAAGAAGTGCTAACAATCCTAAATATATACGCACCCAACACAGGAGCACCCAGATACACAAAGCAAGTTCTTAATGACCTACAAAGAGACTGAGACTCCCACACAGTAATAGTGGGAGACTTTAACACTCTACTGTCAATATTAGACAGATCAATGAGACAGAAAATTAGTAATAATATCCAGGAGCTGAACTCAGATTTCCACCAAGTGGAACTAATACACATCTACAGAACTCTCCACCCAAAATCCACAGAATATACATTCTTCTCAGCACCACATCACACTTACTCTAAAACTGACCACGTAATTGGAAGTAAATCACTCCTCAGCAAATGCAAAAGAACAGAAATCTCTCAGACCACAGTGCAATCAAGTTACAACTCAGGATTAAGAAACTAACTCAGAACCGCACAACTTCATGGAACTGAACAACTGGCTCCTGAATGTCGACTGGATAAATAATGAAATGAAGGCAGAAATAAAGATGTTCTTTGAAACTGAGAACAAAGATATAACGTACCAGAATCTCTGGGACACATTTAAAGCAGTGTCTAGAGGGAAATTTATAGCAATAAATGTGCACATGAGAAGCAAGGAAAGACCTAAAATCAACACCCTGTCATCAAAATTGAAAGAGCTAGAGGAGCAAGATCCAAAAAACTCAAAAGCTAACAGAGGACAAGAAATAACTAAGATCCAAGCCAAACTGAAAGAGATAAAGACAGAAAAAAACACTTCAAAAAAATCAATAAATCCAGGAGCTGGTTTTTTTTAAAAGATCAACAAAATAGGCAGACTGCTAGCCAGATTAATAGAAAAGAAAAGAGAGAATAATCAAAGAGATACAATAAAAAAGATAAAGGAGATATCACCACTGATTCCACAGAAATACAAACTACCATCAGAGAATACTACAAACAACTCTATGCACATAAACCAGTAAACCTGGAAGAAACAGATAAATTCCTGGACACTTGCACCCTCCAAAGACTAAACCAGGAAGAGGTTGAAACCCTGAATAGACGAATAACAAAGGCTGAAGTTGAGGCAGCAATTAATAGCCTACCCAAAAAAAGCCCAGGTCCAGATGGGTTCACAGCCACATTCTACCAGAAGTACAAAGAGGAGCTGGTACCACTCCTTCTGAAACTATTCCAAACAATCCAGAAAGAGGGAATCCTTCCCAAATCATTTAATGAGACAATCATCCTGATACAAAAACCCGGCAGAGTCTCAACAAAAAAAAGAAAACTTCAGGCCAATCTCCACGATGAACATAGATGCAAAAATCTTCAATAAAATGCTGGCAAACCGATTGCAACAGCACATCAAAAAGTTTATCCACCATGGTCAAGTAGGCTTCATCCCGGGGATGCAAGGCTGGTTCAACATACACAAGTCTATAAACATAATCTACCACATAAATAGAACCAAAGACAAAAACCACATGATTATCTCAAGAGATGCAGAGAAGGCCTTCAACAAAATTCAACAGCTCTCTATGCTAAAAATTATGAATAAACCAGGTATCGACAGAACATATCTCAAAATAATAAAAGCTATCTATGACAAACCCACAGCCAATATCATACTGAATGGGCAAAAACTGGAAGCATTCCCTTTGAAATCTGGCACCAGCCACAGATGCCCTCTCTCACCACTCCTATTCAATATAGTACTGCACGTTCTAGCCAGAGCAATCAGACAAGAAAAAGAAATAAAGTGTATTTAATTAGGAAAGGAAGAAGTCAAATTGTCTCTATCTGCAGAAAACATGATTGTATATTTACAAGACCCCATTGTCTCAGCCCAAAATCTCCTTAAACTGATAAGCAACTTCCGCAAAGTTTCAGGATACAAAATCAATTTGCAGAAATCACAAGCATTCCTATACACCAATAACAGACAAACAGAGAGCCAAATAATGAACAAACTCCCATTCAAAATTGCTGCAAAGAGAGTAAAATACCTAGGATACAACTAACAAAGGATGTGAAGGACCTCTCCAAGGAGAACTACAAATCACTGCTAAGGAAATAAGAGAGGACACAAACAGATGGAAAAACATTCCATGCTCATGGTTAGGAAGAATCAATATCATAAAAATGACCACACTGCCCAAAGCAATTTATAGATTCAATGCTATCCCCATCAAGCTACCAATGACCTTCTTCACAGAACTGGAAAAATCCACCTTAAACTTCCTATGGAACCAAAAGAGAGCTCACATAGCCAAGACAATCCTAAGCAAAAAGAACAAAGCTGGAGGCATCACACTACTTGACTTTAAACCATACTACAAGGCTACAGTAATCAAAACAGAGACATAAACCAATGGAACAGAACAGAGGCCTTGGAAGCAACACCACACATCTACAACCATCTGATCTTTGACAAACCTGACAAAAACAAGCAATGGGGAAAGGATTCCCTGTTTAATAAATGGTGTTGGGAAAACTGGCTAGCCATGTGCAGAAAGCAGAAACTGGACCCTTTCCTGACACCTTATACTAAAATTAACTCCAGTTGGATTAAAGACCTAACACCATAAAAACCCTAGAAGAAAACCTAGGCAAAACCATTCAGGACACAGGCATAGGCAAGGACTTCATGACTAAAACACCAAAAGCATTGGCAACAAAAGTCAAAATAGACAAATGGAATCTAATTAAACTTCAGAGCTTCTGTACAGCAAAAAAAATAATCATTAGAGTGAACTAGCAACCAGCAGAATTAGAAAAAAACTTTTGCAATCTACCCATCTGACAAAGGGCTAATATCCAGAATTTACAAAGAACTAATACAGATTTACAAGAAAAAAAAAAAAAACCCATCCAAAAGTGGGCAAAGGATATGAACAGATACTTTTCAAAAGAAGACATATATGAGGCCAAAAAACATGAAAAAATGCTCTCCATCACTGGTCACTAGAGAAATGCAAATCAAAACTACATTGAGATACCACCTCACGCCAGTTAGAATGGCGATCACTAAAAAATCCAGAGACAACAGATGCTGGAGAGGATGTGGAGAAACAGGAACACTTTTACACTGTTGGTGGGAGTGTAAATTAGTTCAACCATTGTGGAAGACAGTGTGGCAATTCCTCAAGTATCTAGAAATAGAAATTCCATTTGACCCAGCAATCTCATTACTGGGTATATACCCAAAGGATTATAAATCATTCTATCATAAAGACACATGCACACATATGTTCGCTGTGGCACTGTTTACAATAGCAAAGACCTGGAACCAACCCAAATACCCATCAGTGATAGACTGGACAAGAAAAATGTGGCACATATACACCATGGAATACTATGCAACCATAAAAAACGATGAGTTCGTGTCCTTCGTAGGGACATGGATGAATCTGGAAACAATCATTCTCAGCAAACTGACACAAGAACAGAAAATCAAATACCGCATGTTCTCACTCATAGGAAGGTGTTGAATTATGAGAACACATAAACACAGAGTGGGGAGCATCACACACTGGGGTCTGTTGGGGGAGGGACAGTAGGGAGTGGGGAGGTTGGGAAGGGATAACATGGGGAGAAATGCCAGATATAGGTGATGGGGGGATGGAGGCAGCAAACCACCTTGCCATGTATGTACTTACGCAACAATCCTGCATGATCTGCACATGTACCCCAGAACCTAAAATACAATTAAAAAAATAGACAACCTGTAGAATGGGAGAAAATATTTGCAAACTTTGCGTCTGACAAAGGTCTAATATTCAGCATCTATAAGAAACTTAAATAAATTAACAAGTGAAAAACAAACACCCCATTAAAAAATGAACAAAGGACATGAATACACTTCTCAAAAGAGAACATTCATATAACCAACAAGCATATGAAAAAATGCTCAACATCACTAAACATCAGAGAAATTAGAACCAAAACCACAACAAGACACCATCTCACACCAATCAAAATGATCATTATTTAAAAGTAAAAATAAATAAATAAATAACAGATCCTGGCAAGGCACGGTTGCAGAGAAAAGAGAGCACTCACATACTGCTGGTGGCTATGTAAATTAGTCCAGCCACGGTGGAAAGCAGTTTAGCAATTTCTCAAAGAATTTAAAACAGAACTACCATTCAGCCCACCAATCCCACTGCTGGGTATATACCTAATGGGATATAAACTGTTCTACCATAAAGGCATATGCACTTATATGTTCATCACAGCACTATTCACAATAGCGAAGACATAGGATCATCCTAAATTCCCATCGATAGTGGACTGAATTAAAAAAATAAGGTACATATACACCATGGAATACTATGTGGCCATAAAAAAGAGCAAGATCATGTTTTTGCTGTAACGTGGATGGAGCTAGAGGCCATTATCCTAACCAAATTAACACAGGAACAGAAAACCAAATACTGGATTTTTCTTACTTATAAGTGGGAGCTAAACATTGAGTACACATGGACACAAACAAGGGAACAACAGACATTAGGGCCCACTTGAGGGTGAAGAGTGGGAGGAGAGTGAGAATCAAAAAACTACTATTGGACACTATGCTTGTTACCTGGGTGATGAAATAATCTGTACACCAAACAAGTAAATTGTTTCTGTTTGTCATAAACAACTTACTCATAGAATCTGAACCTAAAATAAAAGTTGGGGGGAAAAAAAGAAGTTGGAGAGAAGAGAACCTCCCTTCCTGAGGATAATAGCCTTCTGTGTATGCCAGACACTATTATAAGCATTTTACACATTATGGCTCATTTAGTGCTGAACCTGTGTATGGGCCGTAGGTTGACAAAGCGGAGGCACAGAAAGTTAAGAGTAAGAAAGATGGTAAGAATAGAAGCAAACACTACTGAAGGGAAGACAACAGGACTCAGCACATTGAGATGAGAACCAAGTAGAGTGGATTTACACCATATACAGGCAAATGGGACGTGCTGATAGAGCTCCTTTTATTAAACATTATGCAGGAATAAAAGAAAATTTATGGCAACTATGCAGAGAGGTTAACATAAAAAAAGAGGAGGAAATATAGCATAATTGGGCAAGTGAAAAATCCATCCTGAAAGCTAATATAAGCCTAAGAAATAGGAAAAAGAAATCTAAGACAAGTATTTTGTATCTAGAAAAAAATAAAGAAAACATAAATTCATTGAAACAAAAATAAATAAATACTCAGATGAGACAATAAAATGGGATGGAAACGGTAGTTACAGAGGTAAGGAAAAATTCCAGATCAAAATCACAATTACAGGGTTAATAAAGTAAATTTGAAAGCGCAAGAAACAAAATTAACATAATCAAATACTAAATTCATCACATTCAGAAAAGCTTGAGATAATCATAGAAGGTGTAGGGAAATGACAATAAAGTCAAGTGGTTAGGATAAAGATTAAGCTATGAGGGACAGATGATGATCTACATATGGGTACTTGTTTCCCCAAATGAATGACTACAATGCGTGAAATACAAAAACTATCAATATAAAAGAAAAGAAAGAAATCACTGGCTAGGAAATGGAAAGGGCTCCCTGAATTCTGGGGAAAAGTGATAGTGCTGGAACTCTGAAACATACTTGACGAATTTACTACACTTCAAAGTAAAAGAAAATGGCCGGGCCGGGCGCGGTGGCTCACGCCTGTAATCCCAGCACTTTGGGAGGCCGAGGCGGGTGGATCACGAGGTCAAGAGATCGAGACCATCCTGGTCAACATGGTGAAACCCCGTCTCTACTAAAAATACAAAAATTAGCTGGGCATGGTGACACGTGCCTGTAGTCCCAGCTACTCGGCAGGCTGAGGCAGGAGAATTGCTTGAACCCAGGAGGCGGAGGTTGCGGTGAGCCGAGATCGC
>PVKV010033766.1:0-18371 GCA_004027835.1 Alouatta palliata
TTTGTTTTGTTTTGTTTTGTTTTGTTTTGTTTTGTTTTGTTTTGTTTTGTTTTGTTTTGTTTTGTTTTGTTTTGTTTTGTTTTGTTTTGTTTTGTTTTGTTTTGTTTTGTTTTGTTTTGTTTTGTTTTGTTTTGTTTTGTTTTGTTTTGTTTTGTTTTGTTTTGTTTTGTTTTGTTTTGTTTTGTTTTGTTTTGTTTTGGAAGTAGTCTCACTCTGCCACTCAGGCTGGAGTGCAATGGCGCGATCTGGGCTCACTGCAAACTCCACACCTCCTGGTTTAAGTGGTTCTCCCGCCTCAGCCTCACAAGTAGCTGGGACTACAGGAGAGCGCCACCATGCATGGCTCATTTTTGTATTTTAGTAGAGACGGGGTTTGCCCAAGCTGGTCTCCAATTCCTGAACTCAGGTGATCCACCCACCTCAGCCTCCCAAAGTGCTGGGATTACAGGTGTAAGCCACTGCACCCAGCCCTTTATCCTTATTTTGAAGTAATATCAGCAACTCTCCTAGAACTCTCTTCTCTCCAGAAAGCACTGACATAAACTCCCACCACTCAATCCTCTGAGCATTTCCTAGACAATGTTAGGAATGACACCTTACAACGGTATGACAAAATACAGTGAATAGCGGTAAGAATCTAAAGATGTATATGAAATAGAATTTTAAGGGCAAAATCATGTAATATTGGTCAAAATTTATCATTAGGCAAATGACAAGTATGTGCCCTATACGGTACTAAGCAGATGGAAAGAAAAAACAAAATCCTTAAAATAAAGGGCTATTAACTTATACATATAAGAATCAATTTTTTTTTTTTTTTTTTTTTGAAATGGAGTCTTACTCTGTCTGCCAGGCTGGAGTGCAATGGTGTGATCTTGGCTCACTGCTACCTCCGTCTCCTAGGTCAAGCAATTCTCTTGCCTCAGCCTCTCGAGTAGCTGAGATTACAGGCGCCCACCACCATGCCAAGCTAATGTATTTTTAGTAGAGAAGGGGTTTCACTGTCTTGGCCAGGCTGCTCTTGAACTCCTGACCTTGTGGTCCACCTGCCTCAGCCTCTCAGAGTGCTGGGATTACAGGTGTGCTACTACGCCCAGCTTCTGTGTTTAATTTTTTTGAGGAATGTCCATACCCATTTTCCATAGTGGCTGAACCATTTTACATTCCCACCACCAGTGTACAAGGGTACCAATTTCTCCACATCCTCACCAACATTTGTTATTTCCTGGTTTTTTGATAGTATCCATCTTAATGGGAGTGAGGTTGTATCTCATTGTAGTTTTGGTGTGCATCTCCCTAAGAGCTAATGATGTTGAGCATTTTTAATGTGTTTATTGGCCATTTGTATGTCTTCTTTGAAGCAGTGTCTATGCAAGTCCTTTGCCCATTTCCTAAGTGATGACTTGTTAGACTAGTCTTTCTTTTTTCTTTTTTGAGACAGGTCTTCGCTCTGTCACTCAAGCTGGAGTGCAGTGGCACAACATAGCTCACTGTAGTCTCAACCTCTCAGGCTCAAGCAATCCTCCTATATCACCCTCCCAAGTAGATGAGACCACACGTGTGCACCACCACACTTGGCTAATTTTTTTATTTTCTGTATACACAGGGTCTCACTATGTTTCCCAGGCTGGACTCTACCCCTAGCCTCAAGCAATCCTCCTGCCTCAGCCTCCAAAAGTGCTCGGATTACAGCCACGAGCCACCACGCCTGACTAATCTTTCTTATAATCAAATACTATCTGCCCTCTGTATCTCTGGGTTCCACATCCATGGATTCGACCAATCATAAATGGAAAATATTAGGAAAAAACTTGTATCTGTGCTGAAGATGTACGTTTTATTTTCTTGTCATTATTCCCTAAACAGTAAGTATAACAGCTATTTAAAGAGCATTTACTTTATATTAGGTATTACAAGTAATCTAGAGATGATTTAAAGAATACAAGAGGATGTGCATTAAGTTATTAGATACAAACACTATGCCAATCATATCAGAGACTCAAACATCCATAGAAGGTCCTGGAACCAATCCCTCACATAAACTTAATTGTATGTTTGCCAAATAAATAACTGTATGTTTCCCAAATTTCTTAAACTTTGCTATTTTTCACCTGAAAATCCTCTGTGCATAATATATTCTTTACAAGTCGAATTTCACTGATTCCACAATCTAGTATTCCATCAAAATCCCTGATCTTTCCTGGTTCATGACTATTACCTACTCCACATACTTTTAACATTTGTGATAAGGTTCAAATAAAAGGCTGAAAGTTGTAGTATTGCACTAATGCTGGCTTGGAGAAACATCCAAAGAATGGCAAAAATAATTAGCGAGATGAATGCTATCTAAACACTATCTGACACGTATGCTTTTATCCTTTTAAGTATAAAATTTTTCTTATCTAACATTGCTTCTTCAAATTTATGGATTTATTTCCCAGGCCTATTACCATAAGGGGAAACAATTTCAGTTCTGATGACAGAGTTTTTGGATGGTGGCTAAGTCCTGGCATGTTTATCTGGCACGATCTATAAAACATTCTATCTGTGAAAGTTTTGAAATAACTACTGCTGTGACATTAACTAGTATTGTCATCTTTTTCCTCTACGGTCCCTAGTCTCCAAAAGATTCTATAAATTGGAAACTATTCTAACCATATATCAGAAGTTAGAGACCAAAGGTGAAACCAACTGATTCTGGTAGGTAATGATCTATATTAAATTTATACCATATTTCTAGGCCCAGGCAATCTCTTTGCTTCTGGAATTTTAGAGCATAAACATCTCAGTCTCCTGCTAAAGTTTTGGGTTTTTCTTTTTTAAATCAATAGTATCAGAAAAGTAAAAATATCTGGGAACTGAAGTAGACCACATACATTTATGTACAAAGTTGTGTCATGACAGGGTACTTGCATATCCGTAATTATACCCAGCAGAGTTCTTCTAAGATGAATAATTTTGTCACTTTTAACAGGATGGGAAATCACTTTATCCACGTTTCAATCCAATACATTTTCCTTTTTTCTTTTCTTTTTTTATTTTTATTTTGTTTTGTTTTGTTTTTTTGAGATGGAGTCTTGCTCTGTTGCCCAGGCTGGAGTGCAGTGGCATGATCTCAGCTCAATGCAACCTCCGCCTCCTGGGTTCAAGCAATTCTCCTGCCTCATCCTCCCCAAGTAGCAGGGAGTACAGGTACGTGCCACCATGCCGGGTTAATTTTTGTATTTTTAGTAGAGATGGGGTTTCGCCATGTTGACTAGGCTGGTCTCGAACTCCTGAGCCCAGATGATCCACCCGCCTCAGCCTCCCACAGTGGTGGGATTACAAGAATGACTCACCACACTCGGCCCTTCTCTTTTTAAGAGACAAGTTCTCACTCTGCCACCCAGGTTGGAGTGCAGTGGCACAATCAGAGCTCACTGCAGCAATCAGAGCTCACTGCAGCCTCCGACTCCTGGGCTCAAGTGATCCTCCCACCTCCACCTCCCAAGTAGCTGAAACTATAGGCTTGTGTCATCATGCCTGGCTAATTTTTATTTTTTTTATTTTTTTGTAGAGACGAGGTCTTACTATGTTGCCCCAGGTGGTCTCAAACTCCTGATTCTCAAGCGATCCTCCCGTCTTGGCCTCCCAAAGTGCTGAGATTACAGGCATGAGTTAATGTGTCCCACTCCAAGAGTTTTTGTTAATCCCACAGTTTCATAAGGAGTTCCCAAGTAGGCTGGGCACAGTGACTAGCTCATCTCAGTACTTCAGAGGGCCATGGCGGGAGGATCACTTGAGGCCAGGAGCTTGAGACTAGCTTGGGCAACATAGTGAGACCACATCTCTACAAAAAAAAAAAAATCAAAAAATTAGCCAGGTGTGGTGGTGCATGCCTGTGGTCCCAGCTACTCAGGAGGCTGAAGTAGGAGGATCACATAAGCCTGGAAAGTCAAAGCTGTAGTGAGCTATGATCACACCACTGCACTCCACCCTGGATGACAAAGTGAGACTTTGTCTCAAAAAAAAAAAAAAAATCCCCAAGGAAAACTGCCATAATATTTCTTATACCCAGTAATAATTCATTATTACCTTTAAATTGATTTTTGATAGTGGGAAAATATATTTTAAAATTATATATACAGAAAAAGCCTTTTCACTTGGGTTTAAATAGTTGAAAATATCTACAACATTAGCCAAAATATTTTTACCTTATAGAATAGATAGTCTTTTTTTTTTTTTCTGAGACAGAGTCTCACTCTGATGCCCAGGCTGGAGTGCAATGATACCATGTAAGTTCACTGCAACCTCTGCCTCCCAGGTTCAAGCAATTCTCATGCCTCAGCCTCCTGAGTAACTGGAATTACAGGCGTGCACCACCACACCCAGCTAATTTTTGTATTTTTAGTAGAGATGGTGTTTCACCCTGTTGGCCAGGCTGGTCTCGAACTCCTGACCACAAGTGATCTGCCCGCTTCAGCCTCCCAAAGTGCTGGGATTACAGGTGTGAGCCACCACGCCTGGCTTAAATAAATAGTCTATTTCCATACTTAAAAACTTTGAAGACAGCTATCTCATGTTCACTCGACTTAATATTATTCCTTACTACCTGAAAACATATTTCTTCAGCAAAATTTGCTTTCAAAAATGTTCCAAAGAGACTCCTTCTCTCAGTTTTATCTGAGGCTTCCAATCCCCAAAAAATGTCCTAAGTGCCACAGCACCAGCACAGATAACATTAAAAGATTATGAAACCAATTTCACTGCCATTAGCTTATCATTCATTTGAGGATATATGAAAAAAGGTGGAAAGCTAAATAAAACCTTCAACCAAATTTCCTTGAAAAGAGCTGTCATTGTGCTAGGCATCTCACACTGTAATAAGAGAGGAGAGGGAAGAGGAGAGGAGAGAGGAGAGGGAAGAGGAGAGGGGAAAAGAGAGGAGAGGGAAGAGGAGAGGAGAGGGGAGAGGAGAGGGAAGAGGAAAAGAGAGGGGAAAGGAGAGAAAAGGAGAGGAAGGAAAGGAAATAACTGGGTAGAAAAAAATCTATAGGACTTGCTTGGGATTTCATCTATGAGGAAGGAGAATAACTGGACAGTGCAGGTTTGCAGAGGTGGGCTGGGAAAGAAGAAAGTGTCTGCTTGTACTCCAGTAATTCCAGCTCATATAACATCTGTTATATGTGTATGGATAAAAAGAAATATTTGAAGATAAAAGGTTATGCCATTGGGGAATAAAATGAAGGCATAGTCATTTTCTGGAATCAATCTCCATGTCTACAGACAAAATATAATCTCAGTCCTTAATTCCAAGGGCTGTGTTTTGAAACCCTACATTTATATGCTAAGTTTCTCTTCCCCTGAAGAGATGGTGTCATTATTTCTTTAAATAATGAGCTTAACATGAATGGTAAATATGTCAAACCACACTTTCATTAAAGATTACTGGCTA
Organism: Alouatta palliata; assembly: GCA_004027835.1. NCBI lineage: Eukaryota > Metazoa > Chordata > Mammalia > Primates > Atelidae > Alouatta > Alouatta palliata. The sequence continues at coordinate 5,435 of PVKV010033766.1, forward strand.
TAAAGTTGGAAAGATGGCCACAATATCCTGAAATTCTGGTGAAAAAAGTATTTCCTGATATAAGAGGGTACAACAGAGACACTCATAATTTAGACCAGTAGTTTTCAATTCTTTTGAGAGGGTTCTTTTAATGTCAAGAACTATCATATCCATATTGACTATTTACTCAGTCTAAAAATTATGCTTAATACCATGTGAATGTTGCCAGATGAACTAATCTATACTACTACTTTAGAAATTTTTTAAAAACTGTCACTGTTATCCCATTTTACTCCACTCTGCATCTCTTATTTTAATCTTCCTTCTTGTCTTCCTTTCTTCATTACCTCCTTCCTTTTTCCTTCATTCCCTCTTCCTTCCTTCCTTCTTTTCCCTCTCTCTAGTCTTCATGTCTTTTCTTACTTTCAAAACGTCTATGAATTTGCAGTATGGATTTGCATATCCTATTCTAATTATTCTATCTTTTTTAAAAGCTACGGTTATGGGGTGAATATGCCAAAAATAAGAACACACACACACACAGACTAACTCATGCCATAAGAATCCAACTGCAGCAGTGTTTTGTTTTGTATTCCCGTTGCCATGATATAAATGTAGAATGCAGTTGCTAAATAATTTGCCTCATCTATTTGGGCTCACCATTCTCTGCTATTGACTCTGAAACACTATAAGGGCCTTTAATAATCTTTAAACTTTGGGAGGCTGAGGTGGGATCACCTGATCAGGATCACTGAGGTCGGGATTTCGAGACCAGCCTCAGCAAAATGGAGAAACTCCATCTCTACTAAAAAATACAAAATTAGCTGGGTGTAGTGGTGCACACCTGTAATACCAGCTACTCAGGAGTCTGAGGCAGGAGAATAGCTTGAATCCGAGAGGCAGAGGTTGCAGTAACCCAAGATTGCACCACTGCACTCCAGCCTGGGCAACAAGAGTGAAACTCCATCTCAAAAAAAAAAAATCTTTAAAAAATTATCTTTATACCTACTCTGTGAAACATGAACTCCATTTCAATCTCCAATGCCTATAATAAAGTCAGCCAATAGGAATTGAATTCTACCTTTTTTAAATCTGCATTCTATTGAAAAATCCTACCTCCTTTAAAGATTATGATCCTACCCCTCCACTGCTCAAACCCCTTCTAACATGCCATGGCCCCTGCACACCTCTGTAATATCTTCTCAAGAATACTGCTCTCAGTTTTTAGTGTTCCAAACACTTTGGCTTTCTCTTAGGTCCTTAAAGGTGTCTAGATCTTTCCTACCACGGGGATTTTGCACATGATATTCTCTCTGCCTGAATCATTTCTCCTCTTGCTCATTACATGGCTAGTTCCTTCTCATCCTTTAGGTCTCTCAAAAGTTACCTCCCCAAAAAAGCCTTCCCTGACCAGCACATTTACAGCATGCAACCTCTCCTCTATTAATGTCTACCGCAGTACTGTTTCATTCCTTCATAATAGTACAGTTTGCTAATACATGTTATATTTATTATATGTTTTAACTTGTTTATAGAATATCTCTGACCGAGGCTATCAAATCCTTAAAAATGCAGGGACAATGTCTACGTTGTTTGCCCGAACACTCAACATAACCAGGAATATACAGAAGCTCAAGAAATAGTTGTTTGGGGGTAGGGAAGGGAAGAAAGGAAGGAAATAAGTAGGGGAGCTATTTGGACATTTCTGAATATTTTATTTTTACTTAAATTATAAAATACAGAATGACAAACACTCATGTACCAGCCAGTCAGCTTATTTTGCGAGTATAATTGAAATTCTGTGTGTCTCTCTTCCCTGTCCAGGGGTACACAGGAAACATTGCATTTTTCACAAAAATAATTCCTAGTGAATAATAGCTGTTTAAACACTGCCCCCTAATGTGCATACTCAGCTCCCTCTGAAATGATAAGAGGACCGTGCTAATAAAAATAATCGGGTCCTTCCTCCCTTGTGATCACTAGCATTTTTGTCCTGCAGACCAAATTTCATAGACTGAGGCAATTTCAACCACACAACTGTCAGAATGCATTAAAGTAATCTCCCAGCCATTCTAAGATTACTCTCATCAGCAATAAGGCCAACATGTGAGTGAGAACAAACTATTTGGGCTTGGACAGCACTGACAAGACAGCAATACCACAGGGAAACATCAGGAAAGTCTAGATCCCAATCATAACATGTGCAACTTTAGACTGATGTAATCAGTCTTATAAAAATTTAAAAAAAAAAATGATTACCAAGAAAATCTCCACCACAGTACTGTTTCATTCTTTCATAATAGTACAGTTTGCTAATACATGTCATATTTATTGTATGTTTTAACTTGTTTACAGAATATCTCTGACCTATGCTGTCAGCTAAATAATTTGCCTCAGCCATCTGGGCTCACCATTCTGTGCTATTGACTCTGAAACACTGTAAGGGCCTTGATTAATCTTTAAAAATGTATCTTTTTTTTTTTTTGAAATGCAGTCTCGCTCCGTCACCCAGGCTGGAATGCAATAGCTTGATTTTGGCTCACTGCAACCTCCACCTCCCAGGTTCATGCGATTCTCCTGCCTTAGCCTCCCAAGTAACTGAGATTACAGGCACCTGCCACCACACCCAGCTAATTTTTGTATTTATAGTAGAGACAGGGTTTCATCATGTTGGCCAGGCTGGTCTCAAACTCCTGATCTCAGATGTTCCACCTGCCTCAGCCTCCCAAAGTGTTGGGATTACAGGTGTGAGCCACCGCGCCTGGCCAAGAAAATTAAACTTCTAAAAGGAGAGATGAACCTTGCTTTGTATGCACACAAACTCACGACTCATGAATGACTTCAGCTTCCAGAAGAATCTGTTGAAATCTAGACTCCCAGACTAATAAATTTGTTCATGACATCCACCATTGCAAATAAGATTAACAATAAATGAAAGAAAATGGCAAAAATATATTATTCTCAAGTAACACTGATCAGTGTCTCCTAGTTACGAAATCTATATCATTACTTATTGATATGTCTAAGTATGGAAAGCATAGAGGCACTTACTACTGAGTCAAGAAGCCTGAGTTTTAAACCCATCTGCTGTCAAATAGCTGCGTGACCTTAGGTCTGGATCTGTTTCATTATCAGGAAATAAAGGAGAACAGAGTATATAGATGTTATTCTAATAACTGTCAGGAGGTGAGAATGAGGAGATTATAGAATAATGAGAGGTATGTTTTCAGACTACACATGTCTCTGCCTATCACCCTCTCATTCTTCCATTCTACCACTGAAAAGCACATAAGAGACCCATTCTTCCTTATCTGAGAACTACTGAATTATATAATCTATCTCCAATGCCATTTGCCACACTAAAATGTCAATATAGAATTGGAGAACTATAAGAAAACTTAGAGACTCTCCAATCATTAAGTCAAGGTCCAAAAGAGTTTTTGACCCTAACCAGTTAGTTTTAAATGTGAATCATTGGGAAGTGTGGGGCTTCCCAAGTGGACTAGCATTTTATTTGACTTGATGATGTGATAAAATGCATTTTTTCTTTTTTTGAGATGGAATTTCACTCGTTACCCAGGCTGGAATACAATTGTGAGCTCTTAGCTCACCACAACCTCCGCCTCCTGGGTTGAAGCAATTCTCCTGCCTCAGCCTCCCAAGTAGCTGGGATTACAGGCATGTGCCACCACACCCAGCTAATTTTGTATTTTAAGTAGAGATGGCATTTCTCCATGTTGGTCAGGCTGGTCTCCAATTCCCAGCCTCAGGTGATTCACCATTTCGGCCTCCCAAAGTGCTGGGATTACAGGCCTGAGCCACCACACCCGGCCAAATTGTATTATTTTTCTCAATTGTCATCCTGCTCGAATCCCATGCCCTGTGCCATGAGATTTTGTAGTTCCACCCTCTAAAATAGAATATATTTTACCACCCATTGGTGTTGGACTTGGCCATGTGACTTGCTTTGACAAATATTCCATTTGTTAGCAGACGCAATGGGAGCAGAAGTTTTAAACACACTGGTGGGAATGGGCTTGTTCTCTTGCACTCCACCTTTCCCTATGAGGGGAAATGCATTTGGTGGCCACTGGTCCAAGGAGGTTAACAGACATGCAGAGCATACCAGGCCCCCAACCCACAACTTGGAGCCAAACCTAACCAGTCTGTATCAACTGAATCCCAGCCAACCACAGACATGGGAAACAGAAATAAATGCTTATGTCATATAACATTTTGCATTTTTTGGTCATGTAGCATTTTTATGGTAATATAATTAAGAGGATAATTTACCTATATTAACATTTTAAACCTCAATATTTCCATTATATTACAAGAGTCTAATGGAAAAAAAATCTCTCTCTCAGCCACACATATAAATATAGTTTAGACAAAAATGAAAATATGATTATGGATCTATAAAATAGCACATTTTAAAAAGTGAGATCTAGTGGCCAAGAATCACCTACCATGTACAGAACCTGACATTCAGTACAGAAGTTAATCATCAGGGCCAGGCACAGTGGCTCACACCTGTAATCCCAACACTTTGGGAGGCCGAGGTGGGTGGATCACTTGAGGTCAGGAGTTCAAGACCAGCCTGGCCAACATGGTGAAACCCTGTTTCAACTAACAACACAAAAATCACCTGGCCATGGTGGTGCATGCCTATAATCCCAGCTACTGGGGTAGCTGAGGCAAGAGAATCACCTGAACCCAGGAGGTGGGGATTGCAGTGAGCCGAGACTGTACCACTGCACTGCAACCTGAGGAAAAGAGTGAGACCCTGCCTCAAAAAAAAAAAAATCACTATAGCTCTTCTTCCCATCTAAAATGACAACTACCCTAACATTGCAGCTTACTTTATCTTTAATTGTTTTTTCAAGACAGAATCTCGCTCTGTTGCCCAGACTGGAGGGCAGTGACGCAATCTCAGCCCACTACAACCTCCACCTCCCAGGCTGAAGCAATTTTCCTGTCTCAACCTCCTGAGTATCTGGGACTACTAGGCTCATGCCACCACATCAGGCTAATTTTTCTATTTTTAATAGAAATGGAGTTTCATCATACTGGTAAGGCTGGTCTGGAACTCCTGATCTCAGGTAATCCACCTGCCTTGGCCTCCCAAACTATTGGGATTACAGGTGTGAGCCACCATGCCCAGCCTGCAGCTTACTTTATATGAAGACACTAAAATTGCCATTGCAAAATTGTAACTGAGATGGTGAAAGAGATCTGACCCAACCAACTCTATCTTGCATCTTGCTTCTAACCTCCAAGCTGTCCTTGTTCATTCCTGGGCATAGGCTGAACCAACTTTGAGAGGAACTTAATTTATGGTTTACAGTTTAAAACAAAAATAGTAACAATATTTTAGTTATTTTTTATGAATATTTTTTAAAACAACATATATAGGTCGGGCATAGTGGCTCACAACTGTAATGCCAGCACTTTGACAGGCTGAGGCAGGAGGATCACTTGAGCCCAGGAGTTCTAGACCAGACTGAGCAATGTGGCAAGATCCCATCTCTACATACACAAAAAAAATTTTAATTAAAAAATTAGCCAGACGTGGGGGTGCACACCTGTAGTCCCAGCTACTCGGAAGGCAGAGGCAAGATGACTGCTTGAGTCCACAAGTTAGAAGCTGCAGCGAGCTATGATCATGCCACTGTACTCCAGCCTGGGTGACAAAATGAGACTTTGTCTCAAAGGAAAAAAAAAAATATTTTGAAGCTTTTTACGGTAAAAAAAAATTATCAGATATCTATTTTAAGATAAACTTACTGAAAAATAGGAGTAAAACTTTTGCTTAGTTCCTTTTTAAAATCTCTTTAAATGCATTAGTTCTTTTTCCTCGCTTAGGAAACAGACTTAAGGCACAGTGATCTATGACAATAATTGAATATCTGCTTCATGGTATAGGCCCTTTTGGTATCTTAAAGCAATGATCTTATATAGCACCATGGATAAGCTGTAGAAGAAATCACAGATAAGGCGAACTATGTACTAACCTACGGCTATCCTCTAAAAGTTTCTTTGGAAATGTAAGCATACTACTTACTACTTATTTATCCCTATCTCTGAAAAAAGAATGCAGAAAAAATTGCAACTATTAAACCCTTTAGTCAAGTTCTGATTACTCATTCATTGATTCAAAAACTGCTGTTGACCAGCCTGGCCAACATGGAGAAACCCCATCTCTACTAAAACTACAAAAATTAGCTGGGAATAGTGGCAGGCACCTACAATCCCAGCTACTCGGGAGACTAAAGCAGGAGAATTGCTTGAACCTGGGGGGCAGAGGTTGCAGTGAGCTGAGATTGCACCACTGCACTCAAGCCTGAGCGACAGAATGACACTCTATCTCAAAAAAAAAAAAAAAAAACCTGCAGTTGAGCCCCTATCATGTGCTCTGCATTACAGGTAGAAGTAGGAATAGAATAACAGCCTTCATAAGCCTGGGGGAAACTGGAAAATAAAAAGGAAGTGAAAAAAAAAAAAACAAGATAGAAGTTGAGCGCACTGGCTCACACCTGTAATCTCAGCACTTTGGGAGGCCAAGGCAGGTGGATCACTTGAGGTCAAGAGTTAGAGACCAGCCTGGCCAACATGGTAAAACCCCATCTCTATTGAAAATACATAAATTAGTTGGGTGAGGTGGTGCACGCGTGTAATCCCAGCTACTTGGGAGGCTGAGGCACCAGAATCGCTTGAACAAAGGAGGCGAAGGTTCCAGTGAGCCGAGATCATGCCACTGCACTCCAGCCTGGGCTACGGAGTGACAGTCCACCTCAAAAAATAAAAGTAAAAGTAAAATAAATAATGAGATAGAGAATACCCAACTGAATCTTCAGGAATCAAGTGCGCAGAAGTAATGACATACAAGCTGAGATCTAAAGAACAAAAACACCATAACCAGGTGTGGTGACAGAACAGTATTCGAAGCAATGGGAACATCATAGGCAAAGGCTCTGAAGTGAAAAAGAACATAGTGAGTTTAAGAAATGCAAGTAATTGCAGGGCTGGGCGCGGGTGGCTCATGCCTGTAATCCCGGCACTTTGGGAGGCCAAGGCAGGCAGACCACAAGGTCAGGAGTTCTAGAGCAGCCTGAACAACATGGTGAAACCTCATCTCTACTAAAAATACTAAAGTTAGCTGGGCATGGTGGCATGTGCCTGTAATCCCAGCTACTCGGGAGGCTGAGTCAGCAGAACTGCTTGAACCCAGGAGGCAGAGGTTGCAGTGAGCTGAGATCATGCCACTGCACTCTAGCCTGAGCAACGGAGCAAGACTCCGTCTTTTAAAAAACAAAAAACAAAAGTAATTCCAACCTACATATGCTGTATGCCTTTCTGCTTAAACTATCTATGTTTTTAAGTTTAAATTGCCTATGAAAATAAACACTTCTGGCCAGGCATGGTGGCTCACGCCTGTAAACCCAACACTTTTAGAAGACAAGGCAGGCCAATCACATGAGGCCAGGAGTTCGAGACCAGCCTAGCCAACCTGGCAAAACCCCGTCTCTACGGGAAATACAAAAGAATTAGCCAGGTGTGGGTGGTTAGTGCACTTGGTGTTGTCTTGCCTAAAACCCTCTTTGCCAGTAGCTATGTGGTTCACTCCCTTACCTCATGCAGGTCTCTACTCAAATATCACCATATGGGTAGAGCATTCCTTCACCTACCGGTGTAAAATAGCTTATCCTCATCCCATTCCCTTGCCCACTATCAGACTCCATTACCAAAAACAAAACAAAAGTGCTTATTTGTTTACTAGCTATCACTCTAACCTAGAGCATAAATGTTCTAGAGAACACAGATGGGTTTTTGTCACTCCTGTATTCCAGAATATGAGACTATAGCCTGAAAGATCATGGGTTTGCAGTAAATATTTGGTGGATGAATGAGTAAAAACTTAAAATATTATTAATTTTTCTGATGTAAACTATTAACGTAACATTTTATGAGTCATTTTTCTACATTGCATCCCTAATTAAGAGTTAAGTATTTATACAGAAAATTAAGTAATACTATGACTTTTTCCCTATAGCCTAAACATACACATACATGCAAGTGATTTGCCGGCAACCAAAGACTTTATGCCACTCTTTTCCGTCCCTTGGCTTAGTGCCTCTGAATATATTGAAGAGATACCTTGAGTTCCTGTGTTATTATCTTTTTTTAAATATATATTTTATTGCATTTTAGGTTTTGGGGCACAAGTGAAGAACATGCAAGATTGTTGCATAGGTACATACATGGCAATGTGGTTTGCTGTCTTCCTCCCCATCACCTATATCTGGCATTTCTCCCCAAGTTATCTCTCCCCAACTCCCCACCCCCTGCTTTCCCTTCCCCCAGTTCCCCCCCACAGACCCCAGTGTGTGATGCTCCCCTCCCTGTGTCCATGTGTTATTGTTCAACACCCGCCTATGAGTGAGAACAAGCAGTGTTTTATTTTCTGTTCTTGTGTCAGTTTGCTGAAAATGATGGTTTCCAGGTTCATCCATGTCCCTACAAAGGACATGAACTCATCGTTTTTTATGGCTGCATAGTATTCCGTGGTGTATATGTGCCACAATTTCCCTGTCCAATCTATCATCAATGGGTATTTGGCTTGGTTCCAAGTCTTTGCCATTGTAAACAGTGCTGCAATAAACATTCGTGTGTTTATAACAGAACGATTTATAGTCCTTTGGATATATACCCTGTAATGCGATTGCTGGGTGAAATGGAATTTCTATTTCTACATCCTTGAGGAATCGCTACACTGTCTTCCACAATGGCTGAACTAATTTACACTCCCACCAAAAGTGTAAAAGTGTTCCTATTTCTCCACATCCTCTCCAGCATCTGTTGTCTCCAGATTTTTTAATGATCGCCATTCTAACTGGCATGAGATGGTATCTCAATGTAGTTTTGATTTGCATTTCTCTAATAACCAGTGATGATGAGCATTTTTCATGTTTGTTGGCTTCGTATATGTCTTCTTTTGAAAAGTGTCTGTTCATATCCTTTGCCCACTTTTGAATGGATTTGTTTGTTTTTTCTTGTAAATCTGTTTTAGTTCTTTGTGGATTCTGGATATAAGTCCTTTGTCAGATGGGTAGATTGCAAAAATTTTTTCCCATTCTGTTGGTTGCCAGTCCACTCTAATGATTGTTTCTTTTGCTGTGCAGAAGCTCTGGAGTTTAATTAGATACATTTGTCCATTTTGGCTTTTGTTGCCAATGCTTTTGGTGTTTTAGTCATGAAGTCCTTGCCTATGCCTATGTCCTGAATGGTTTTGCCTAGGTTTTCTTCTAGGGTTTTTTATGGTGTTAGGTCTTAGGTTTAAGTCTTTAATCCATCTGGAGTTAATTTTAGTGTAAGGTGTCAGGAAGGGGTCCAGTTTCTGCTTTCTGCACATGGCTAGCCAGTTTTCCCAACACCATTTATTAAACAGGGAATCCTTTCCCTATTGCTTGTTTTTGTCAGGTTTGTCAAAGATCAGATGGTTGTAGATGTGTGGCATTGCCTCCAAGGCCTCTGTTCTGTTCCATTGGTCTATATCTCTGTTTTGGTACCAGTACCATGCTGTTTTGATTACTGTAGCTTTGTAGTATAGTTTGAGTCAGGTAGTGTGATCCCTCCAGCTTTGTTCTTTTTGCTTAGAATTGACTTGACTATGCAGGCTCTCTTTTGGTTCCATATGAAGTTTAAGGTATTTTTTTCCAGTTCTGTGAAGAAGGTCATTGGTAGCTTGATGGGGATAGCGTTGAATCTGTAAATTACTTTGGGCAGTATAGCCATTTTCACGATATTGATTCTTTCTAACCATGAGCATGGAATGCTTCTCCATCTGTTTGTGTCCTCTCTTATTTCGCTGAGCACCAGAAAGCCAATTAACACTTCGACTGTAGGCCAGGAGCAATGGTTCATGCCTGTAATCCCAGCAGTTTGGGAGGCCAAGGTGGGTGGATCACCTGAGGTGAGGATTTAGAGACCAGCCTGGCCAACATGGTGAAACCCTGTCTCCACTGAAAATATAAAAATTAGCCAGGCGTGGTGGCAGGCACCTGTAATCCCAGCTACTCAGGAGGCTGAGGCAGAAGAATTCTTTGAACTTAGGAGGCGGAGGTTACAGTGAGCCAAGATTGCACCACTGCACTCCAGCCTGGGCAATTGAGTGAGACTGTGTCTCAAAAAAAAAAAAAAAAAAAGTTTTTTGAACTGTAAATTCACCTTGGCAAAAGGTAATAACAGCATTTTGTAAACATTTGTAAAACATCAACATAAAAATTAGCAAAACTATAGGCAGACAATTAAAACAAGAAATACGAATAGCCAATAAATTTATGAAAACGTTCATTTAGGTTAATGTTCCTTAATAATGTTCAGCAGCCTAAACGGCCTGTGAGAACGGAAACCAGAATAACTTCCAAAAAGCAAAGTCAGCAAGATGTTCCTTACAGCAATAAGAAAACACAGAAACTGCAAAACCTTTTAACTGACAAGGGTGTGGGGTTGAATTACCTGTGATGGAACAATAGATGATATGAGGAGCAATCTTGTCTATGTCTTCATATCCCAGGCCCATTGCAGACAGTTTGCCAGGGAGATAGTTTTCCACAAACACATCACAAACAGCTGCAAGCTGAAGGAAGAGGTAAACATGAGTCAACCTTCCACTGACCAAATCCCCACATGATAGAATTTTAACTTCTACACAATTGATTCTCCCTTTGTAATAGCCCAGAAAAATTGAAGGACAGATGAAGTAAATTAGATAAACACAGAAGCTCTGGTCAACTACTTAAAGTACTACTGTCAGCAAAATAATGGTTATTAAAGTTTTTGTAAGTACATGGTATTCAATGGATTCTGCATCCTTTAAATGTAATAAATATCTAGATTAGACTACATGGTCTGTCCAAATAGATTCTCAAAAAATTAGGTACAAAAATTAGAAAGTAAGTACATTAAATATATTTTAAAAAATCTTTTAAAACTTTTACAAAAAAACTAAATAGGCCAGGTATGGTTGCTCACTCCTCTAATCTCAGCACTTTGGGAGGCCAAGGCAGGTGGATTGCTTGAGCCCAGGAGTACAAGATCAGGAGTTCAAGACCAGCCTGAGCAACATGGCAAAATCCCATCTCTACAAAAATTAACCAGACATGGTGGTGCACACCTATGGTCCCAGCTACTTGGAAAGCTCAGATGGAAAGATCACTTGAGCTGGTAAGTTGAGGCTGCAGTGAGCCGTGATGACACCAATGCACTCCAGGCTGGGAGGCTGTTAGATCTTGTCTTAAAAAAAGACCTAAATACAATGTCTTTACTACTCTGCATCCCTATTACTATGTAATATTCCTCATTATAACATGCACTTAACACATGTAAACAGGATCCTGATTTTCACACCTTTCACATCTGAAAGGTTTTCACACTTTTCAGATGCATTCTTCCCAAAGAGTTTTAAATGTATTTAATGAACCACTGGAGTTTTTTTTTGTTGTTGTTGTTGTTTGTTTGTTTGTTTGTTTTACTTCAGGCTACTAAACTATAGCCCAGGAAACCAGGAACTGTCAGAAACAAAATCCAGATTGTGATACCCAAACCACTGTTACAGGAATTAGAGGACAATGCAGCATTGTAAACCTTAATTTTAATTTTTTTCCCCAAATTTCAGTTGTGACTACACACTTTTAGAAATGTTTTTAAGGCCAGGCATGGTGGCTCACGCCTGAATCCCAGCACTTTGGGAGGCCGAGGCAGGTGGATCACCTGACGTCAGGAGATCGAGACCACCCTGGCCAATGTGGTAAAACCCCGTTTCTACTACAAATACAAAAATTAGCCTCTTGTGGTGGCGGGCACCTGTAATCCCAGCTACTTGGGAAACTGAGGCAGGAGAATCACGTGAACCCAGAAGGCAGAGGTTGCAGTGAGCCGAGATCCTGCCATTGCACTCCAGCCTAGGCGACAAGAGCAAAACTCCATCTAAAAAAAGACAAGCTTTTAAAGGACCAGGCACAGTAGCTCACACCTGTAGTCCCAGCACACTGGGAGGATGAGGCAGGCAGATTATTTGAGGTCAGGAGTTGAAGATCAGCCTGGCTAACATAGTGAAACCCTGTCTTTACTAAAAATACAAAAAAAATAAGCCAAGTGCGATGGCACACTTCTGTAATCCCAGCTACTCAGGAGGCTGAGGCACAAAAATCACTTGAACCCAGGAGGCAGAGGTAGCAATGAGTAGAGATGGCACCACTGCACTCCAGCCTGGGTGAGAAAGTGAGACCCTATCTCAAAGAAGAAAAAAAAATATTTTTAAAAAAAGCGGGCACAGTGGCTTACGCCTGTAATCCCAGCACTTTAGGAGGCCAAGGCAGGCGGATCACTTGAGGTCAGGAGTTCAAGACAGGCTGGCCAATACGGTGAAACCCTGTCTCTACTAAAAATACAAAAAAATTAACCAGGGGTTGACTCACTGCAACCTCTGCCTCGCAGATTTAAACAGTTCTCTGCCTCAGCCTCCCTGGTAGCTGGGATTACAGGCTCGTGACACCACGCCTGGCTGATTTTTTGTGTTTTTAGTAGAGACGGGTTTCACCATTTTGGACAGGCTGGTCTTGAATTCCTGACCTCGTGATCCACCACCTCAGCCTCCCAGAGTGCTGGGATCACAGGCGTGAGCCAGCATGCCCAGCCTGCTACATTTCTATCAGGGCTTCTCAACAGGGCAGTGTTAGTGGGATTCATAACTCTTGCTACTAAGGCATTGGTATACCTATGGATAATTTAGGGCTAGATTTATAATTCTGAGCAAAATAAATGAATTGCTGTTACTTCCTTCCTACTCTGTCCTTTATCAGTTTGTAACAATTTAAAATACTGTTTCATTCTAGGTTTGATTTCTCTTCAAGTCTGATTTGTAAATATTTTTAAAAATTTTAAGTACATTTAAACT
>PVKV010033767.1:0-18371 GCA_004027835.1 Alouatta palliata
AGGGGAGGGGAAGGGAGAAATTCTAATGGAGATGGGGGTGGGTGCAGCAGGAAGAGAAACAAACATGGCCCCACCGCCGGGTAACCGGCGAGGGGCTTCAGAAACAGGTTTGCGCTTCTGCAAGCAGCTTCGCGGATGCAGCATTTTGCACCCCACTTCTCTGGCTCAGCGCACCCCCAGGCTGGACGCGCGGGCCGGGGCTGCAGTGGCTTCCAGCAAACTCCAAGCCGGCTGCAGCAGACACGGGCTCGGGAGTGCAGAGCTCAGCATGTTTCTGCAACTGTTTTGATGATGCTTTTGAGTGTTCCCATCACTACGGAGATGCTGCCGCTCTCCTCACGACCACAATCTATTAGCTCCAGTAGCTTTTGAGCGACTCAGCTCTGCCGCAGCTTCCTGCTTACCGCGCGCGCTGCCTGGGGCGCTGCCAGCCTGGCCGCGCGCGGGGCCCGCGCGGGGACCACGCGGTGTGGGCGCGATACCGCCGCCCCCGGCACCTCCCTCCCTCTGCCGCTGCCGCCCAGGGTCCTCGTAAGAAAAATCTTAGGAGATTTTTCTTTTTACAGAGATCACCGTAAGCCCTTGTCAACAGTTTCCAACAGTTCATGATAAGCTGTCACCGCAGACATCCTTAAGAACACACAGCCTTCGTGCCTGTGATTCTCATAAGGGAATTCTCCAGCAATATTTTGCAAGTCCCGATCCCGGGATCCAGGGAAGCTAGGAAGCTCGTGGAGCTCAGAAGGGCTGGCTGCATCCTCGGCTGAACACTTAGATCTTGCGTATAAGGCAGGGATTCTGCCCTGGTACCAGTTTTGTCTTGGGTGAAGATTTTGTAACTGTGCGTATGTGTGTGTGTGTGTGTGCTTGTGTGTGTGTGTGTGTGTGTGTGCACCTTGCACACAAACCAGAGGCAGGAAGAAAGGATAAAAAGATCTTAAATATAAATGCTTTACACAGTACTTTGATATAAATTTGGGATTAATTGGAAAGTTCTTGGTTGTAAATGATAAACTTCCCCCAAGAAAAGGAGTACGATGCATTTTCTTTAAGAAAAAAAAAAAGAAAGAAAGAAATTCAATGCATTTCATATGGCCAAGGATTGCACAGATGCATTTCTGGACCAAGGAGAAGACTGAACGTTGGAGGGGCTGCCAGTCTGACTTCCTCACCTGTTCGAGGGGGTCGGGAAGGGGGGTTGCCGCTAAGTCATCACTTTTTTATGTGTGTCGGTTAAAACTACAAAGGCAACCAAAACGAGGTCTTATCCGTTTTTTGTGAGCTTCAGTTGGGAACAGCAGGTAGAAGAAGCTGCACTCTGGTTTTACTTTTTCACCACCGGGAGCTATAAATAGATGAGGCTGTGTGGCTTTCTCGCTGAGTTACCTCCACTTTCTTGCCTGGGACCTCACGATCCAGGCGACTCGAACTCCCACATCAACATTCGCAGCTCACTGCCCCCGCAGACATTTTCCACAACATGTGTGTGACATGAAAAGTGCGTCTCAGCATGGTGTGTGTGTGTATTGTTGTTATTTTTGTTTTAGCGTTGAGTTCTATATGTTTTCTGCCCACACTGCCAGCTCTGGAAGCAAGGCTTTCTAAATGCCTCGAAGAGATCCTCGATATTTGTTGAAAGAAGAAAACTGCTCTTGGTTATTTTATCTCCCCATGTATCCAAAAATACACGAACGTTTATGTTTTGTAACTATTCAATACCAGTCCATGACCTGCTCTTACATGATGAGGTACAATGTTTACCTTCCAGGCTGCGTTTTGCACAAACTGCCTTAGCTCTCCCCAACGATTTGGTAAAGAAAATTATTTTCACTTTTAGTAAATGGAAATCTGGGTATCAAGAGAAGTCAGTTTCTATTTGCAGCTAAGCCATTAGCCCACTGTGGGCATGAGGCCACCTAAAATCTCCGTCTCCCAGGCTGTCTAATGAAATGATCCCCCCAACCTAATTCTCAGGGCATTGGGCATTGTAGCTACTATGAACCACATGAGGTCCTTGATTTGTTTTACACATTAGAAAGAAGATAGATTTCTGGTCCATACTTTCCTCCAATTTGTCCAAATGTGAGCAAAATAAATAAGCAAAGAGGGCACACACACACACACACACACACACACACACACACACATCCCATTTTTTTCCTTCTGTTTTTTTTCTAGTTCCACCAAACCCATCTAAAAATCAGAAATCAGTTGCTGCTCTGGCAGTCCTATTATCCTAACTGTCCTCCCACCTTCCAGTATGTCTCCAGTTCAATAAATATTTAGGTGCTCAAAACTAAAATATACAGGGAACTCCCCGCTATCTTCTAATAATGAGTTTCAGGAATCCTCAGGTGGCTGACATTTATGCATTTATATTAACCTTCAATGTTTAATTATATTTCACAGGCCCATTGCAGTTGCTCACAGCCTAAGACAAATATGGTCAGAACTGTTCACAGGTTTGAGTCCCTAAGAGCCAGTTCATGCCTCTTGGGTCCATGATCACACGCGTTACTAGCTACGACTTCTCTCCTGGAGAGATGTAAATTGATCGGCAAGGAAATACAGTGAGAGGGGAGTCAGAGACCAGAAACCACTGCTCACCATCTTTGTAAGTGAGATAACCAGAGGGAGTGTGTTAATTGCTCAAGAAGTAGCAGGTTTCATTGCCCCAAATTCTGCAAGCCTGCCAGTCTTTGCTAGCCTGGCCAGAGGCGATCAGAATCCCAAAGACAATAATTTCATCTTTCCTTTGTATGAATATTGATTGAATATATCCTTACAGATATGGTAAAAATGAAGCTCCTATTTGCCAGAAAAGTCCTTCCAAAGTTTTCTGTACTTTCCTAGGTTCAAAGACAATACTGAACCAGCAGACTCTTCAAAGAATCCTACAGAACAAAGCAAAGCCAGAAATAGCCAACCTGAGGTCTAAATAATTTTTAGAGTGATCAAATTTGGGAACTTTACCCGACAACTGCCCTAGAAAATTGAAGATGTTGAAAGAGTAGCAATTATTCCACAATCACTCCCTCTTCCTTGCCTGGTTTGTCCCTTTTTTTTTTTTTTTTTTTTTTTTTGACATTTCCCTAACACACCTCATGCACAGACATCTTGACAATTAATTAACTAACCTTCACAAAACTCCTCTGAGGTAGATGGATGAAAAGCCCTGTGGCTTTATCTTCACTTTTCAGGAAACTAAAAACAGAAAGGTTATGACTTACCCAAAAGTCACACAGCAAGCTTGCAGAAGAGCTGGGATTGGTAGCAACGAACTCTGTTCTCAAGCCAAACCTTGCAACTCTGGCTCCAAAGGAATATTTCTGACTCACCACAAATTCAGTCTGGTTGCCTAGACCAAGTTCAGTTCTCTGCTACTTCCTAGAGGGAACAGCACTGGATAGGGTTGGCCAGTAAAAATAGAATTTAATTCCACTTAATAAGCAGAGAGAAAAGGACAAGGAAGATCGTCAATAAAGAATCTTTCATTCACACAGCCGACCTGTCAACCAGTCAATGTAATGTGGCATTGCAAATACAATGAATACAGAAATATACTTGAGTAGGAAAATGTTAGGTTCCTGGTACTGTCAGAGGAAAACAAAGACATATAAACAAAGGCCAAGATGTCTGGGGCCATTCAAGGCAACTTTACTGTCAGCTTCTAAGTTCAAGCTCTTGTGGTATATTTGGCTACAGCTTATAGCACTGTAGAACTCCCTGCTAAGGCCACCACGTCATAATGTGACTTTGTGTGATGATGTATGGCTTCCTATCCTTTTGTATTTTTCATTCCATTCTCAGTCTTTTTCCATGTTATTCGCAAATTGTGCTTACTCTTGCATTCCTTAAGTAAAGCGGATGCACAGTCCTGTGAAAGACGCCTGTAATCCCAGCACTTTGGGAGGCCGAGGCGGGTGGATCACGAGGTCAAGAGATCGAGACCATCCTGGTCAACATGGTGAAACCCCGTCTCTACTAAAAATACAAAAAAAAATTAGCTGGGCATGGTGGCACGTGCCTGTAGTCTCAGCTACTCGGGAGGCTGAGGCAGGAGAATTGCTTGAACCCAGGAGGCGGAGGTTGCGGTGAGCCGAGATCGCGCCATTGCACTCCAGCCTGGGTAACAAGAGCGAAACTCCGTCTCAAAAAAAAAAAAAAAAAAAGACACATTTTAGTACAATATAGTTGCCGTAGGAAGTAATTGCTGCAATGAAACAGTAACAGAACAAATGACTGCTTAATACGGTTGAGAAAGATACCTGTTCAGTAAAAGAATGCACTGTTCAATTATGTGTTGTTTGTGGATATGCTTAACCCTAAGAAGCCAATGTCTTCTGTAGACATTATGCTAATCTTCTGGCAGATAAATGTCCTCCAAAATGGGGAGCCAAGCGTAAGAGCCCAATCAGCCATCTCAATTCAGAATTGCACTGTGATGATAGCACATCATTCTCCTGCCTGTTGTTTGGAACTGTGCCTCAGGTAGTCTTCAAAAATTTGTAGGCAAGTTCTTCTTTTGCTTGGAAGGCATTTACTATCTGCATATGCTCACCAAGTCAATGGAAATATGTATCTCCTTACTGCTGGAAGATAAGGAATGATTTTTTTTAACGTGAGGACTGCTAGGATGCAATAGCAGCAAACAGAGAAGCCGAACACATGAGTACAAGAAGAAAAAGACATAGCCTCACCTTACCTATGCATAGGCAGGACCATCCCAAGTACTAGTTCAGTCATAATGCTGCTTTGCACAATTTGATCAAAGCAAGAGAAAGGCATCTTAAAAATTAAAATCTTAACTGTTATGAAATGGATTTATCACAAAAGGTCCACATCAAAAACAAATTCTTTAGCCTGTTTGTTCCTGTGTCTTTTTCTGGAAGTTGTCATTATTGGTAAACTTTTGAGTTTTTCAAATAGCTTAATGAGGACATCAGAACAGTTGGAATTTCCCAGACCAAGCACGGTAAGTTGAGCGTAGTTGGTTCAATCTTCCTTGGTCTAAGAACCTTCTGGAAAATGACGCAGATTCATACTGAGAAAATTAGAACCAGAATAGCCAACAGCTTCTACAGTGCTGCCTAACTGGGTTTTGAATACATTCTCTCAGTTGTGTGGGTGCCTGCCTTTACTGCCTTTCCTATCAATTGAAATAGAACCAATAAGAATACAGCAAACCTGGCCAGGCTCAGTGACTCACACCTGTAATCCCCAGCAGTTTAGGAGGCCAAAGCGGGAGAATCACTTGAGCCCAGGAGCTAGAGAATAGCCTGGACAACATGGGAAGACCTCATCTCTACAAAAAAAAATATCAAAATTAGCCAAGCATGGTGGCCCATGCGTGTGGTCCCAGCTACTCATGAGGCTGAGGTGGGAGGATGGCTTGAGCCCAGGAGGTCGAGACTGTAGTGAGTTATTACCACACCACTGCACTGCAGCCTGGGTGACAGAGTGAGATCCCGTCTCAAAAAGGAAAGAAAGCAAACCCAAGAGACTGCCTTTGCAAAGAGTGCTAGTTAGTAAGCATGGACCTGGGTCTCTTGGTTTGTAAACAAGTTTGCAGTGGCCAGACATAAAATGGTACAGGCAGGACTATATATTGCTTTACAATAAATCATGATAATGATAATGATAAACATTATAACTTTTATAGGATGACTGTGTCTTTTACAAGATGCAGCATCTGAGAGGCATCCTCTGGTGGTATTACCCTTAATCACATCTCATTTCGTTTATTATGCAACTTCTGATGAACTGAGTGATTGCGTTTTCTGTTATTTTTTCTGGCCTCTGTTATATTTTCCTTTAACACTAACACAGCCACTAATTGTCGTGTGGTGCTACTCACTCCAACCTACTGGCTCATTTTCATCCCCTGTATCTATCCACACAACTTAACAGGTGGGGAAATTCCACTGTAAATTCATTTGTTTGATTGTTTTTTAAATTACACCTAACAACAAAGCTGCTTTCAATGAGGAGGTATTGTCTGTTGGGTTTTTTTTTGTTTTTGTTTTCCTAATCACAATACCGTCCCTTTTCTGCTCTACCCCAAAACTCCCTCCTGAATATGGAAAAATGGGAGACATCTGAGCAGTGTTTCATCTGGCTTCCCTCCTCTCCCCGCTCCCACTTCTCCCCTCACTAGAGCGCTGGGTTCTCATCTGGCCGTTTCTGATTCTCGTTTTTCAAGACTGGCACCAACAGAAAAAGAGCTTATGAACATCAGGCTAGATTCTTATCCTCCGTGGGTATCCTCTAAAGAGAGATGGGGAGGGGAACGTGAAACACAGAGGGGACCAGAGAGGACCGTGAGGGTGGGCCCAGGTGGACCGATCGCAAGGCAAATTTGAGACAGGATCACAATAGCAATTAAATCA
Source organism: Alouatta palliata (assembly GCA_004027835.1). Lineage (NCBI taxonomy): Eukaryota > Metazoa > Chordata > Mammalia > Primates > Atelidae > Alouatta > Alouatta palliata. Next base: position 6,390 of record PVKV010033767.1, read on the forward strand.
GACTTCTAAGAAAGTGGGCTGCCTATTATTTGTGGCGCATAGGAGGGAGGGTAGCCCGCTTGCTCCCGGAAGCACCAGTTTCTCCCTTTGGCAGTACATTTTGTAGCAGTCCACACCCAAGAATGATTCAGGAACCGCTGGAAGCCATGCTCCCAGTTTCTCCACAGTGAAGACCATCACCAGCACATGCTGTTCTAAGTACCTGAAACGAATCGCCCTTCAGGAACTCTTGATGGCTTACACCTGATGTCTTACAATTTTTATAAGTGTTCGTAAATTGAAGAAATCAAATTCAAGCTGGAAATGTGTGTGTGTGTGTAAAGTAAGGTATCCCTTTCCTGACTGGTCTTAGGAGCCACAGTGCTCTCTCCCTTGCAAAACACACCCCATATCATCCACCAAGAACCCCTCAGAGTCTTCATGCCATCAAGTAGATCCTGTGTGTTAAGCAAACCTGCTCCTCCTACTCTAGGAGCAGCGGGGATCAAGGAGAAAGTGAACGAAGGTCACCAACTAAGTCTGGGAAAGGGAATCTGGTTCACAGGTAAAACCTTAAAAAATAGGATTTTTAAAAAAGCATATGGAAACTATACCACAGTAACTTCTATTTCCAAATAGAAATAGACCGCTGTTTTTGTGAGGTTACTAAAGTGTCAGTGTTTTTTTACTAAACACTTCTATGTTTCCCTTCTTGATTACATCAAAAAGACGTTATAATTTTGTGGAAGTGCTATGCCTAGGGACATTTATATGGTCATGGATGTCACTTTGGTAAGACCTGCACTATTAGAGGTTTTTCCATTCTGAGTTTGAAGGTGTTTGAAATGTCATCAGCATACTTCAATGGTTTTCTCAGATGGTGAGTGAATCTCTTTGACTCATTTTTGTCTATTTTGAATCAATTTGGTGGTTCTTCCAGAAGCCATAAGATCTGATCAGGGTGATGCGTCCTCCTCAGCTACATGAAAGTTTTAGGCCTGTCTCCAAGGGTGGAACACCCAAGATTCTCAAGGAGGAGCTGAAGTTAATGCTTACATTTTAGGATTTGTGCAAGACGAAGAAACAGTGATTTCTCTCTTTCCTTCTAGAATGTCTTCCAATTTTTATACATGTTTGTAAATTGAAGAAATCAAATTCAAGCTGAAAATACTGTGTGTGTGTGTGTGTGAGTGTGTGCGTGTGTGTGTGTAAAGTAAGGTATTTTTGAGGGAATATCTAAAAGACAGCTAATTTAAAAGAAGAATTCAAGACTCCTACTCATTTTGAAAATAATACAATGTCTTTCCTCAGAAGAGCTCAATTTGACTTCTGTCTAAGAGTTATCAGGGCACTGAATCACTCATTTTTTCTGTTCAAAGTATCAACCTCAAGGCTGTTTTTTTTTTAAACAAAAATTTTTAAGAGGATAGAAATTATAGAAGAAAGTGAGCAAATCAAACAGATTTCTTTTAGTAGGTGAAACAGTTGAGTCAATTGATTTTTTCTGGGGTCTACCATCAAATTAATGGTGTTTCTTTTAGCACCTATTAATCAATATTCTACATATACACATAACACACACAAAACACACATTCTGATGCTTGTGTGTCAGCTGTTGTCTTCACATTGGTATTGTAGGTGCATACGTATTCAAAACATTTATAAATAATCTCCATAGAGCCCTTGAACATGTAAAAAATTTAATTGCTTAAGATGTAAGTGGGATACAAAGTCTGCAAGCTAATGATTTTTAAATCAACTCCTTACAAAATAGTATGCAAGCTATTATCCTTATTTCTGATTTTATGGTGAATGAAATACATACAGTTTACAAAATAAAACCTCTGTTGGTTGCAAGAAAATAATTCACAGGTCATTCCTAGAAAGTGCTGCTATATGGTAGAAATCCAAAGATATTACTAGTTTCCCTTATTTTTTTCCCTCTCTCTTAAGAGGTTAATATTTAAAATTGAACAAGGATTCCAGAAAGTCCTGTATGTGGTTTATGTTTGTATATATTACATATCTTAATATGTGTGTATTATCACATAGTACATTATTTAGCAGATATCATTTACCTAAAAACTATGTGCTTTGTTGAATATAAAGACAGTATTAGCATACAATTCATTTTTAGATGATTAATTTTAATTATGGGTTAAGGAAACATCAGTGCCCCTGTTTAGACTGCATATATTAGCTCATCCTCTAAAGCAATAAAACCTCCAAAGACATGATGAAAGTCGCTTAGCCCCTCTGTCGCACAAAACCATTGTGGAGGGAGAAGAAGGGGAAAATCCAAACTAAGAAAAAAATAAAAATTAGGAATTGGGTTATCCTTTGAGCACCAATTAACTTCGCTATTTAGATATAAATACAACTGGCTATAACACTGAAAAATAACAAATTTGGCGCAATGACTGAAAGACCTTTATACATGGTCTTTTCTCAGCCTGTCATCAAGTCCAGGATGAAGCCTTCTGAGGCAGCCGTTAACATTCTCAGCATCAGTTAGCCTTTATCTGCATGTCTGCATGTTTTAGGTTACGTGACTTCTACTCTTCTTTATCTTAAAGCTCTGATTTTATTGCTTTCATTGACCAAATGCCAAAATATAAATTTATCCCTATCAGAATTTGTGCCAAGAGCACAAATGTAACTTTTATAGCTCAAAAATGTATTTTTCTATTTAAACTCATCAAGCAGAGAAACAATGGCTTGTCGCTATTCTTCCATCATTGGACTTTTTCATGTGCTGCCAATTAACAAATTTTCCTATGTAGACGTCTCCTTGGCAGAGATTGTAAATCATACCCTTGGGTACCCCACAGCTAGACAGACTCGCTGACTACATGGATGGTTTATGGCTTGAGACTTTGAGCAGGATCTGCAAAATAGCCCTTGACAAACTTATCACCAGGAACCGCTGGCCACACAAGCTACTGCACCACCAAAATGGGAATCTGTCTGTTTTTCTTTCTCTGGGGCATTTCAAGTTATTAGGCAATACAGCCTACTTCCTTCCTTTCACCCAAGAGGTATTGTGAACAAACAATGAATATCCAGCTCTCTATTCATGTTTGAATTTTGCCATTGTGTGCCCTTCTGTATATCTGTCTGCCTGGCACCACTAAAGTGCAAGAGCAAGATCTAATGTGTTTCTGGACACCGTTCAGCTCTGGTTACCTGATCACATAAAAACACTGCGAAGAGACAGCATCCATTTGTAAGCTATTGAAGGACATTTTGCTCTGCGTGTTTTAGCAATTCTTCTTCATGGTGCTAGGCAAATCTCTCTCTATTCACAAACTTATTTGTTCTATCAGAAAAATATTTTGACTCTCTCCTAACACTCGGGTTTAGTATCCAGCTATGGGCTCTCAACATTCTGCAAGCACGGGCTGTACGACTAATGTATGATGTCCTTCACTGCGGAAAGTTCATCAGGGAAAAAATATATGTATTTATTGTAACTTTTAGACGTACAGAAAGGAGTTCAATAAATGGATTTAATGCTTACTCAAAATTTAAGAATCCATTAGGAAGTTCAGTTTTACTATGTCAGTGCAATACATTTCAGACCGTAATCATACCCTTTCCAAATCCCATTTAAAGTAAACCATTTATTTTTTCTACTTTTCCCACAAGTGCCTTAATGCAGAATTTGGATACCTTTCAGAAGAGACCTGTGAGGTAATGCATTCAAGAGACATAACAATATTTATAAAGTTTGGAAAATCTTTTGCTAAATGAATGAGGGAAATAATCTTCATCTTTGGCAGAATGGATGATAATATTGATACTGAGTTTGGTTGTTTCCTATGATTTTTATAACAGATGTGGGGAGTCAGTTCCCATTATTATTCTTCAGTGGTTTTTAAGACAGGATTGGAATTTTAAAGATTCAGAGAAAATTATTAAAATGCTTAAAAACAGTCGTTCATTCTCATTTTCCCAATATTGTCTTTTTCCTTTGGTAATATAGAGAATATTTTAATTAAATAGCAAGCAAATAAAAAAAAAGCCTGACATTTGTTTCTGTTTTATGTATAATTTTTACACTCATGGAATAAAAATAATGAGCTTAGTTGGACATTCACTTTTGCATTCTCTGCTTATCTACTTTTAAGTTTAAGGCAAGAGCCTTAGCTTTTTTTTTTTTTTTTTTTTTTTTTTTTTTGGTATCAGAAATGGGCATCAATCTCAAATAAAAGAAAAGGTAGTTTGGGTCTCTGTGACTCACTCAGTTTCTGGGCTCCTGTCACTGAAGGTGAAAACTGCAATATGAACACCTGTCCATGAGGAACAAGACTTGAGATAACCAGCTCATTTCACATAGACCATTGTCCAGCCATCAGATGGTAATTACTTTTAGTCCCCATCAGCCTTGGCTGGATCCCAGCCAGTGGGTTGTGGCTGGAAGGGTCTGTATCACATTTCCATTCATCTGAGCCATCCAGTCTCCTTCTTGCTTGTTTTCAATTACACTGACATGGTGGCTTTGGCACATAGTAAGTAAATAGCAACGCATTCAGAAAGAAAGGTCTGAAAGCCAATATCTGAAATATACTCTTGAGGTTTCCATGAGTACAATGAAATTGGCACAGAAATTCTGGCATTCTGACCCAGAGTCATAAAATACAATTAATTAAGTTAATTGTAGTGAATTTGCAGAATATTTCATGGAAGCCAAATGCAACAGATGAAAGTCTAGAAAGCAGTGGAAATGTTACTGGATTTCTTACAAAGTAAATAGTAAATTAACTAAAATATTGATTGTATCAGAAAAAGAGAGGATCAAAAGTGTTGTTGAAAGATTTGCTGTCATTCTTACTTTTTAAACACCTACCTAGAAAGAGAAAAAAAAATCTCTGGATAATCCTGGTGTTCTAGGATATTCTAAAATTAATTTTAAAAGGATTTCACTACCTCCATATCCTTCCTTTTCTCTCTTTCTTTCTTCCCCACTCAGTCTTCCCAGCCCACTCCTTGGGACTTGCCAAGCCTAACACTGACAGCTTTGTACCTTCTTGCTATACAGTAGAAATGATCAAAGTTATTAATAAAGAAGTAACTGCTTTTTATATGGCTCTTGTGTTAAATCAATCATGGTTGCCAAATCATATATTCTTCTCCTCATCCTAATTCTTTCTTCCCCCCTTCCTTCAAAACTCAACCATCCTGAGCTTCCCATCACCGATCAATTAAACTTCATCCAACTTGCATTTCTTTTGCCATTCTCTGCTTTCACCTCACAACAAATTAAAAACACTAAAATTAAAAATATCTAATATGCAACAATGCTGTTTTTTTCTTTGCCTTTGCTTTGTTTTATCTCACCAAAAAGCATTTTCTCGGGGATATGAAGAATTGTTTTCTGTCTTGTAAAGTCTTTTGAGAAAGCTAATTAAATATTCCAGCAAGCATTTATTAAAAGCCGATGTGCAGGTATTCTACTAGGCACTGACCCCATGAAGACATGTAATCATTTATGTGCTCAAGGAGCTTAAAGCCCAAGAAACAGGAGACAGACTCTTTGATATTTACACAAACAAAGTAAATAAAGTGTACCTAAATATCACAGGTACTACGAGAGAATAATAAACACGATGCAGTAGAGTCATAAAGGAGGGGGCATCAATTCTCACAGGGCTATTAGAAGACTAGATATAAATCATCCTGTCAGTATGTTTACTGTAGCAGTATTCATAATAACAAAGACATAGAATCAATCTAAATTCCCCTCAGTGGACTGAATAAAGAAAATGTGGTACATATCCACCATGGAATACTATGAAAGCGTAAAAAAGAACAAGCTCATGTCCTTTTCAGGGACATGTATGGAGCTGAATCAAGTACCACATATTCTCACTTTTAAATGGGAGCTGAGTTATCAGAATGTATGGAGACACAGAGGGCAGTAACACACACTCGGGCCTATCGGAGGGTGGAGGGTGGGAGGAGGGAGAGGATAGGGAAAAATAACTAATGGATACTAGGCTTAATACCTAGGCAACAAAATAGTCTGCACAACAAATTCCCATGACACAAGTTGACCTAAATAACAAACTTGCATGTGTACCCCTGAACTTTTAGAGTAAAAGGTTTTTTTTTTTTTAAAGTGGTGACACTGGAGATGGATCTTGTGGGTTACACAGGAGTCACCAGATGGAAGGAAAGGGTAGAGGAAGACCCAGAGATTTGAAATTGCACAGGGGACCCTAATGGGTGGTCATCTGGGTATGAAAGAGGCCACCACAGGGATAAGACCAGAGAGACTGTAAAGGGCTTGGTGTGATTCCCTAAGAAATCTAGGCTTCGTCCAGCAGTCAGTGGAGAGCTATTAAAGGACTTGACTTGGGACCAGGCCTCATGGATCACACCTGTAATCCCAGCACTTTGGGAGCTGAGACAGGTGGATCACTTGAGGTCAGGAGTTCAAGACCAGCCTGGCCAACACGGCAAAACCCTGTCTCTATTAAAAATACAAAAATTAGCTGGACATGTTGTTGAGTATCTGTAATCCCAGCTACTCAGGAGGCTGAGGCACAAGAATCACTTGAGTCAAGGTTGCAGTAAGCCAATATGGTGCCACTGTACTCCAGCCTGAACTACAGAGGAAGACTCTGTCTTTAAAAAAAAAAAAGGACTTGGTGTGGGAGAATCCCACAGGTGCCAGAGGAAGAAGGTTGGGGCCTTTCCCATGGTTCAGATTAGCAGTCACAAGAGTCTAAGCTGAAGCTGTCAGCCCAGGGCTGGAAGGAGCTGAAGAGGAAAGACCGTCATGAAGTTGGATTTTGGACGTGGTCACTGAATAGATGCCACAAATAAAAGCCATGTGTATAAAATGAATTATGTGTTTCATTCATATAAAACTGAGGTAGAAATGCCAGTAACAGTGCAAATCAGTGTTGGCCAGCCGGAAAAACGCAGGATGTGGGAGTCACTGAGTTTGAAAGGGAACCTGGTTCCTTCGTTTTCTATCTTAGCTATTTAGGCCCTTGAGCCTTAATTTTCTTATCTGCAAAATGGGGAAGTCATAAAACTATATTTTATAAAATCACCTGGCATGCCATAAGCAATCACTAAATGTTACTCAGTCTAAATATCTTTAAGAAGAGGGGTCTAAAGACACTGCCTCCTGACTGCAAGCTATAGGGCTGAGCTGAATGTTGAGAAACAGTAGCAGCAAGCAACTAGCCAAGCCAGCAAGAAGCAACTGGAGATGGGATGGCCATTTAGAGCTCAGGCAGGCAGCACACAGTCCATAGGGCAAAGCACCACCACCAGTCTCCATGTGCTTTGGTTATAACCACAAACCAAAGGAAAGTCCTCACATGGGCATAGAGCAAAAACAACAGCTGGGAACTGTACAAGGCTTTTCAGTCTCACCTGCATGAAGGACTCACCCTGACGGGATCATCTTCAGGCGTAAGCAAGGTGCTCAGTACAGACACAAGCGTTGAGTGTAACGCATTCTAATTTAGCCAGCGGTAGACGGTTCTTAATGACGTTTTTACTTAAAAATAAAGGCAAGGCTCCATTTTAATCCAGAATGATCTTTGTGCATTAATTGGGGATGGATATGAGAGAACAATTTAGAGAAGATATTGCTTGCAAACTTCCACTTGCATGTTTACTCATATACAGCTTACCTAACATGTACCAATTAAGTACATGTAAAGTGATCAAGCCATTAAGGTGTGAATACAAAAGCATTAGTGCTTATGCATATATAGACTTATTAGGAATCAGTTAAATGGTTAGACTGCATAGGACTAAAGTTTATTCTCCAGCCTGGACAATTACTCAATCAACAAATATTTATTGAATTTGCTGTATACAAAATGCTATGTTGCTGAGGATACAATAATGTGAAGGATGTCACATGGCTCACAGGGAGGCTTTTATCTGAAATGTAAGACAGCCACATCAGGAATCATGATGTGATGATTACTAGAGCCGAAGGTAGTGCATGCTAAGTGCCAGGCAATGATGTTGGCCAAAGCTGCTGCAGAAATTCAAGAGGCTGAGCCAGCTGAGGGCTGGGTGACCAGACAGATTTGTGGAGATGTTTCACATAGGCTATGAACAAGGATGAGTAGCTTTTATATATTTGGGGAGAAGAGGAAAGAAATAATAATATAATGGAACTCATGGAGATAGAGAGTAGAATGATGATTACCAGAAGCTGGGCAAGTGGAGAGGTGGAGATGGTTAATGGGTAAAAAAAAATAATAATAATAGTTAGAGGCTGGGCACCATGGCTCACACCTGGAATCCCAACACTTTGGGAGGCTGAGGCGGGGGTATCACCTGAGGTCAGGAGTTCGAGACAAGCCTGACCAGTACGGTGTGACCCCGTCTCTACTAAAAAAACAAAAATTAGCCAGGTGAGGTGGCATGTTCCTATAGTCCTAGCTATTTGAAAGGCTGAGATAGGAGAATCGCTTGAACTGGGGAGGCAGAGGTTGCGGTGAGCCGAGATCAGCCATGGCACTCCAGACTAAGTGACAGAGTGAGACTCTGTCTTAAAAAAAAAAGAAAGAACGAATAAGACCTACTGTTTGATAGCACAGCAGGATGACTACAGTCAATAATAATTTAGTTGTACATTTAAAAATAAGTAAGAAAGTATAACTGGATTGTTTGTAACACAAAGGATAAATGCTTGCGGTGATGGATACCTCATTCTCTATGATGTGATTATTGCATTGCATATCTGTATCAAAACATCTCATGTACCCCATAAATACATATACTTACTACGTACCCACAAAACTAAAAATTAAAAAAGGAAACAATAATACATTTTATTACTACTATAATCCCACTCTATTTTAGACAAATATTCAAGAAAAAAAAGCCACCTCCTTTTCAAGTTAAAAAAAAAAGAAATATCAAGATGGCATCACAAAAAGACAGACTTCTTTCTTCATCAAAAATAATATTTAATATTTTTGAGTGTTTACTATGTGCTATGTACTATGCTGAACACTTGATCTGAATTGTCTTACATCAGGCATGACTTTCAGTCACTTAACGTTACTGCCTTGAGCTAACTCCATTAATTTACAGCACTTGTTTAAAACAGATTGTGAATCTCAAAGTATTTCTTCAATCAGCAAATATTTATCAGCCACCTATAATATACCAGATTCATGCCAGGTTCAGGAGATAAAAAGACTTATAAACATGTCATTGAGCCTCCAGGCTAATGAGAAGACAAAAATTAATGGGTTTTCATCATACAGAGTGTGAAGCTGTTAACATAGGATGCCGTGGAAGGGTTACTTTTTTAGAGTAGGAAATGATAGAGAAGTCTTTCCAGAAACAGTGACCCCAAAGAGTAATTTTAAAGGAGAAAAAGAACTCTCCAGGTAAATAGAGATGAGAAAGATATTCTAGGGTTGGGGAACATCACATACAAAGAAATAGAGTTGTGACAAAGTGGGCGGCTCTCACTTAATGGCAAAGTTTTGTAATCAATATAAAATGATTAATGTGATATTTTACATGTGTAATATTAAATTTTTGAAACCTGGTGTGGATTTTACACTTACAGCACATCTCAGTTTGGACTAGCTATTTTTCAACTAACCAATAGCCTGAGATGGCTAATGGTGTCCACATTGACAGCACAGGTTTGGATCATTCATTTGCCAAGTATGGATGTGTGATTCCTTGACGTAGATCCACAATCACACTGGAAGTTGCTTGGGAATTGAGTCTTCAGCCTTCATATCTTCCAGTATCCTGATAAGTGCTGAACACAAAGAAAATGGTCAATAAATATTGATTGATTGATTGTTAGTTGGAACTCATACATAGAACATAAATAGGCTCACAGCTAGACCTTGGACACAAGTGTACCACTCTTGAGATGGTTTCTTCTATACCAATGAAGAAAATTTTTGCATCTGTCAAACTGATGTCCACTGTAACATGATGGTTAAAAAAATACATCAATCCAAGTTTAGTCCCCACAATTTTATTTGATTATAGAAACTCTGATGATGACAAAGTATACACAGTTTATTTGAGTTTGGTGTATTTCTGGTGCTGTATTGTTAGTGATGGTGGTGGTATTACTGTATCCAGCAAATAAATTTCAAAATATTATTTCAGAACAAAACAAAAACTGACAGAACTACCAGTGTAAATAGACAATTTCCAGTTAATTTAAGATATTTTAACAAATCTCAACAAATTAGTTGTAAAAAGAATTACTGCAATGTAATAACTGCTATATATGACAAATCCACAGTTTACGTCATACTCAACGGTAAGAAGCTGAAAATATTTTCTCTAAGATCAGAAACAAGATAAGAATGCCGGCCAGGCCCAGTGGCTCATGCTTGTAACCCCAGTACTTTGGTAGGTCAAGGCAAGACGATCACTTGAGGTCAGGAGTTCCAGACCAGCCTGACCAACGTGATGAAACCCTGTCTCTGCTAAAAATACAAAAATTAGCTGGACAAGGTGGCACTGTTGGTGAACATGTACAATGGTTCAGCAATTATGGAAAACCATATGGAGCTTCCTCAACAAACTGAAAATAAAACTACCTGTGATCCAGCAATCCGAAGTCCGGGTACATATCCAAAAACAAAAAACAATATCAGTAACTTGAAGAGATATCTGCACTCCCAGGTTTACTGCAGCATTATTCATGAGAGGCAAGACACAGAAACACCCAAAGTGTCAGTCAACAGATGACTGGATAAATGAAATGCAGCGTATATATACCATGGAATGTTATTCAGTCATAAAAAAGAAAGAAATCCTGCCCTTTGCAACAACATGGGCAAACCTGAGGACATTATGCTAATTGAAATAAGCTAGGCACAGAAAGACAAGCACTCGAATACGACATACTCTCACTTACATGTGGAATCTAAAAAAGTCAAACTCGGCCTGGCACGGTGGCTCACACCTGTAGTCCCAGCTACTTAAGCAACTGAGACAGGAGAATTGCTTGAACCCGGGAGGCAGAGGTTGCAGTGAGCTGAGATTGTACCACTGCACTCCCTCCTAGGCTATAGAGGGAGACTCTGTCTCAAATAAATAAAAATAAATAAAAACAAAAACGTCAAAGTCACAGAAGCAGAGTGGAGTGATGATTAGGAGGAGCTGGGAAGTGGTAGGAAATAGGGAGCTGTTGGTTAGAAGTACAAACTTTCCGTTGTAAAATGAATAAGCTCCGGGGATCTATATGTGGTGGCTGCAGTTAATAATACTGTACTGTATACTTGAAATCTGCTACAAAAGTAGACCTTAAATGTTTTCAACACATACACACACAAAAATGGTAATTATGTGAAATGATAGTTAACTAACCTGATTGTGGTAATCATGTCACGGTGCGTAAGTATCAATTATATTGTGTACCTTAGATATACACAACTTTATTTGTTAGTTATACCTCAATAAAGCTGGGGGAAACAAGAGAGTAATAATCACTGTAAGGGAAAGACTGGAGAAGGGAATAGAGGAAGAATTTTACTGTCAACTTCACAACTTTATGATTGTTCACAGAAAAATAATTATGTGCATACTTTACCAGCATTGCATTGTGTGTATTATACACAATAATATACCAAAAAAGAAATAAAGAGAAATTAGAAAATGCTATAAATTGGTATAAAGCCCAAACTAATGCTTACAGAAAATTTATAAGTTTAAATTAAAAAATTAGAAAACAAAAAAAGTGGAAAGTTCAATGCCTGTTTATCGATCTCAAGAAGTTAGAAGAAAAGCAAATGCAGGCCGGGCGCGGTGGCTCACGCCTGTAATCCCAGCACTTTGGGAGACCAAGGCGGGTGGATCACGAGGTCAAGAGATCGAGACCATCCTGGTCAACATGGTGAAACCCCGTCTCTACTAAAAATACAAAAATTAGCTGGGCATGGTGGCACGTGCCTGTAGTCCCAGCTACTCGGGAGGCTGAGGCAGGAGAATTGCTTGAACCCAGGAGGCGGAGGTTGCGGTGAGCCGAGATCG
>PVKV010033768.1:0-18368 GCA_004027835.1 Alouatta palliata
TGGCTCTCTTTAAGTCTGTTATTGGTGTATAGGAATGCTTGTGATTTTTGCACATTGATTTTGTATCCTGAGACTTTGTTGAAGTTGCTTATCAGATTCAGGAGATTTTGGGCTGAGACGATGGGGTCTTCTAGATATACAATCATGTCGTCTGCAAATAGAGACAATTTGACTTCCTCCTTTCCTATTTGAATACCCTATATTTGTTTTTTTTGCCTGATTACTCTGGCTAGAACTTCCAGTACTATATTGAATAGGAGTGGTGAGAGAGGACATCCTTGTCTAGTGCCAGATTTCAAAGGGAATGCTTCTAGTTTTTGCCCATTCAGTATGATATTGGCTGTTGGTTTGTCATAAACAGCTTTTGTTATTTTGAGATACATTCCATCAATATCTAATTTACTGAGGGTTTATAGCATAAAGGGCTGTTGAATTTTGTCAAAGGCCTTCTCTGCATCAATTGAGATTATCATGTGGCTTTGTCTTAGGTTCTGCTTATGTGGTGAATTACGTTTATAGAGTTGTGTATGTTGAACCAGCCTTGCATCCCTGGGATGAAGCCTACTTGATCATGGTGGATAAGATTTTTGATGTGTTGTTGCAATCGTTTGGCAGTATTTTATTGAAGATTTTTGCATCTATGTTCACCATGGATGTTGGCCTGAAGTTTTCTTTGCTTGCTGAGTCTCTGCTAGGTTTTGGTATCAGGATGATGTTGGTCTCATAAAATGATTTGGGTAGGATTCCTTCTTTTGGATTGTTTGGAATAGTTTCAGAAGGAATGGTACCAGCTCCTCTTTGTATGTCTGGTAGAATTCGGCTGTGAATACATCTGGACCTGGACTTTTCTTGGCTGGTAGGCTCTTAATTGCTGTCTCAATTTCAGACCTTGTTATGGTCTATTCAGGGTTTCAACTTCTTCCTGGTTTAGGCTTGGGAGGATGTAAGTGTCCAGGAATTCATCCGTTTCTTCCAGCTTTACCAGTTTACATGCATAGAGTTGTTTGTAATAATCTCTGATGATGGTTTGTATTTCTGTGGGATCAGTGGTGATATCCCCTTTATCGTTTTTTATTGCATCTGTTTGATGATTCTCTCTTTTCTTTTTTATTAATCTGGCTAGTGGTCTATTTTGTTGATCTTTTTGAAAAACCAGCTCCTGGATATATTGATTTTTTGAAGGGTTTTTTGTGTCTCTGTCTCCTTCAGTTCTGCTCTGATCTTAGTTATTTCTTGTCTTCTGCTAGGTTTTGAGTTGTTTTTTTTTTTTTTATCTTGCTCCTCTAGCTCTTTCAATTTTGATGATAGGGTGTGGATTTTAGATCTTTTCTTGCTTCTCATGTGGGCATTTATCACTATATATTTTCCTTTAGACACTGCTTTGAATGTGTCCCAGAGATTCTGGTATGTTGCGTCTTCGTTCTCATTGGTTTCAAAGAACATCTTTATTTCTGCCTTCATTTCATTGTTTATCCAGTCAACATTCAGAAGCAAGTTGTTCAGTTTCCATGAAGCTGTGTGGTTCTGAGTTAGTTTCTCAATTCTGAGTTCTAACTTGATTGCACTGTGGTCTGAGAGATTGTTTGTTATGATTTCCATTCTTTTGTATTTGCTGAGGAGTGATTTAATTCCAATTATGTGGTCAATTTTAGAGTAGGTGTGATGTGGTGCTGAGAAGAATGTATATTCTGTGGATTTCAGGTGGAGAGTTCTGTAAATGTCCATTAGGTTAGCTTGGTCCAGGTCTGAGTTCAAATCCTGGATATCCTTGTTAATTTTCTGTCTCGTTGATCTGTCTACTATTGACAATGGGGTGTTAAAGTCTCTCTCTATTATTGTGTGGGAATCTAAGTCTCTTTTTAAGTCATTAAGAACTTGCTTTATGTATCTGGGTGCTCCTGTATTGGGTGCACATATATTTAGGATCATTAGCTCTTCTTGTTGCATTGATACTTTTACCATTATGTAATTTCCTTGTCTCTTTTGATCTTTGTTGGTTTAAAGTTTATTTTATCAGAGATGAGAATTGCAACTCCTGCTTTTTTTTTTTTGCTCTCCATTTGCTTGGTAAGTCTTCCTCCACCCCTTTATTTTGAGCCCTTTTGTATCCTTGCATGCGAGATGGGTTTCCTGGATTGCAGTACACCGATTGGTTTTGACTTTTTATCCAATTTGCCAGTCTGTGTCTTTTGATTAGGGTGTTTAGCCCATTTACATTTAGGGTTAATATTGTTATGTGAGAATTTGATCCTGCCATTTTGATGCTAGCTGGCTGTTTTGCCCATTAGTTGATGCAGTTTCTTCATTGTTTTGATGCTCTTTGCCATTTGGTATGTTTTTGGAGTGGCTGGTACTGGTTGTTCCTTTCTATGTTTAGTGCTTCTTTCAGGAGCTCTTGTAAAGTAGGCCTGGTGGTGATGCGATCTCTGAGTGCTTGCTTGTTCATAAAGGATTTTATTTTTCCTTCACTTGTGAAGCTTAGTTTGGCTGGATATGAAATTTTGGGTTGAAATTTCTTTTCTTTAAAGATGTTGAATATTGGCCCCCACTCTCTTCTGGCTTGTAGGGTTTCTGCTGAGAGATCTGCTGTGGGTCTAATCGGCTTCCCTTTGTGGGTAACCCGACCTTTCTCTCTGGCTGCCCTTAGCCTTTTCTCCTTCATTTCAACCTTGGTGAATCTGACGTTTATGTACCTTGGGGTTGCTCCTCCTGAGGAATATCTTTGTGGTGTTCTTTGTATTTTCTGGACTTGAATATTGGCCTGCCTTGCTAGATTGGGGTAGTTTTCCTGGATAATATTCTGAAGAATATTTTTCAGCTTATATTCATTCTCTCCGTCACATTCAGGTACACCTATTAAATGTAGATTAGGTCTTTTCACATAGTCCCATATTTCTTTTAGACTTTGTTAATTTCTTTTTACCCTTTTTTCTCTAATCTTGCCTTCTCATTTTATTTCATTGAGTTGATCTTCGACCTCTGATATCCTTTCTTCTCCTTGGTCAATTTGGTTGTTGAAACTTGTGTATGCTTCACAAAATTGTTGTGTTGTGTTTTTCAGCTCCATCAATTCACTTATGTTCCTCTCTAAGTTGGTTATTTTTGTTAGCATTTCATCAAATCTTTTTTTCAAGGTTCTTAGTTTCTTTGCATTGGGTTAGAACATGTTCTTTTAGCTCACGGAAGTTTCTTATTACCCACCTTCTGAAGCCTGATTCTGTCAATTTATCACACTCATTCTCCATCCAGCCTTGTTCTCTTGTTGGTGAGGAGTTGTGATCCCTTACAGGAGGAGAGGCATTCTGATTTCAGGAGTTTTCATCGTTTTTGCGCTGGTTTCTTCCCATCTTTGTGGATTTATCCACCTGTCGTCTTTTTAGTTGTTGACTTTCAGATTGGGCCTGTGAGTGGATGTCCAGTTTGTTGATGATGAAGCTATTTCTTTCTGTTTCTTCGTTTTTCTTCTACCAGTCAGGCCCCTCTGCTGTAGGACTGCTGAGGTCCACTCCAGGCCCTCCTTGCCTGGGGATCACCTGGAGCAGCTGCAGAACTGTAAAGGTTGCTGCCAGTTTCTTATTTTGCTATCTTTGTTCCAGAAGGATACCCACCAGATGTCCGTCTGAGCTCTCCTTTATGAGGTGACTCTTTGGCTATATGAGGGTCAGGGAGCTGCTTGAAGGGACAGTCTGTCCTTTATAGGAGCTCAAGTGCTGAGCTGTGAGCTCTGTTGTTCATTCAGAGTTGCTGGGCAGGTACGTTTAAGTCTGCTGCAGCAGAACTCATAACCCCCCCCTTTTTTTCCCCAGGTGCTCTGTCCCAGGGAGTTAGGGTTTTAATTATAAGTTTCTGTTATGCTGCTGCCTTTTATCAGGGCTTCCCTGCCCAGCGAGGAGGCAGCCTAGTCACTCTCTGCCTGCAGTGGCTTTGCTGAGCTGCTGTGGGCTCTGCCCAGCTGCCATGTGAACTTCCTCGCAGTCCTGTTTATATGGGTATAGTTAGAACTGCCTTGGCAATGGCGGCCCACCTCTATAATCGTGGACTCTCTGTAATGGCGGGCTGCGTCGGCAATGGCAGGCTGCCTCAGCAATGGCGGACTACCTCCTGAGTGGTGGACTGCCTTGGTAATGGTGGACGCCCCTCCCCCACAGAGCTGGACCATCCTGGGTTCAGCTGTGCTTGCTGTGAAACTCTCAATTCAGAGCATTTCAGATTGCTGTTTTTTTTGAGGGGGAGTGAGACCAGCTGAGCTTCATCACCTGGCTTCCTCCCTCAGAGCCTTTTTTTTTTTTTTTTTTTTTCAGTTGAATGGTCACCTCTGTCTCCCAGGTGTTCCAGTCACCTGTTGAAAAGGCACCGTGATCTGTGTGATTTCCCATGCGGTGACCCACTGTGCCAGCTAAAACAGCTGTGCTGAGATTTGTGGCACTTTTATTTTGCCCAGGAATCTCCTGGCCTGGCTCCTTGTTTCAGTCCCCTTTTTATCAGTTGAATGGGCGACTCTGTCTGCCAGGAGTTCCAATCGCCAGCTAAAATGCCGCCTGGTCCCGTGTATTTTGTATGGAGAACCTCCATGCCAGGGGGCAGGCCAAAATAGCTGCGCCGGCCAAAACAGCAACACTGGCGACCCGTGGGGCTCCTCCGCCTGGGAATCTCCTGGTCTGTGGGCAATAAAAATCCATCTGGAAATGTGGCGTCCATTCATCCTCCGTGCTATCGCTGGGAGCTGCAATCCTGAGCTGCTCCTAATCGGCCATCTTGGATCCATCCCCTCTGATTTTAAATTGAAAAAACTTAACAGTGATTGTATGAATGAACAAGGCAAAAACAAAACAAAACAAAAAACCCAATAAGATCTCTAAACATTAAGTTTCTTTCTTGATTTTTGTTATTTCTATTTATATCTTATTGTATTGTCATGCTGTCTGTGTCTTGAAACCTTTTAATTATTTCTCATTGGTTTATTTTTTGTCTTTTGATGAAGGATAGGAATAGTTTACCCACATCAATTACAACTTTATAATATTCTGTTTTTTTTTGTGCTTACTATTATTGGTGAGTTTCATACTTTCAGATGATTTATTGTTGCTCATTAACGTCTTTCTTTCATACTGAAAAACTCTCTGTAGCATTTATTGTGGGAAAGTCTGAAGTCGGTGAAATCCTTCAGCTTTTGTTTGCCTGGGAAAACATTTCTCCTTCATGTTTGAAGGATGTTTTCACCAGATATACTTTTCTAGGCTAAAAGCTTTTTTTCTTCAGGTCATGCCACCCTCTCCTTGCCTGTAGGGTTTTCACTGAAAAGTCAGCTGTGAGATGTATTGGAGCTCCATTGTGTTATTCGTTTATTTTCTCTTACTGCTTTTAGGATTTTTTTTTTATACTCAACCTTTGGGAATCTGATTATTAAATGCCTTGAGGTAGTCTTCCTTGGGTTAAATCTTCTTGGTGTTCTACAACTTTCTTGTACTTGAATATTGATACTTTTCCCTAGTTTTTGGAAGTTCACTGTGGTTATCCCTTTGAAGCATCTTTCTACTCCTATGTCTTTTTGTACCTCCTCTTTAAGTTCAATTTCTTTTAGATTTGCTTTATTGAGGTCATTTTCTAGATCTTATAATTGTCCTTTATTGCTTTTACTTTTTTTCTTTTGTCTCTGTTTTTTTCAAATAGCTTGTCTGCAAACTCACTAACTACTTTTTTTGCTTGATCAATTCTGCTATTGAAGAACTCTGATGCAGTCTTCAGTATGCCAATTGCGTTTTTCAATGGAAGAATTTCTTCTTTATTATTTTTAGTTATTTCAATCTTATTGTTAAATTTAGCTGATTTATTCTTGATATCCTTCTCCTTGTTATCTTAAATTTTTTGAGTTTCCTCAAAAGTGCTATTTTGAGTTCTCTGTCTGAATATCTGCTCTTCCAGGATTGGTCCTTGGTGCCTTTTTATTTCATTTGTTGTTGTCATGTTTTCCTGAATGATCTTGATGCTTGTGAATTTTTGTCTGTGTGGGCATTGAGAAGCTGGGTATTTATTGTGGTCTTCATACTCTAGGCTTATTTGTGCCTGTATTTCTTGGGAAGATTTTCCAGGTACTGAAAGGGACTTGTGTGTGGTGATCTAAGCTGTATCTGCATTAGAGGGCATCCCAAGTCCAGGAACACTGTGATTCTTGCAAACCTGCAGAGGTACCATCTTGTTGGTCTTGGATAGAATAAAAAAAAGTTACCTGAATTACCAGGCAAATTCTTGTTCTCTTTCTTTACTTTCTCCTTAACAAATGGAGTCTCTCTCTTTCTGTCCTGTGTCACCTGGAGCCGGAGTAGGGAGGACACAATACCTCTGTGGCTACCAGCACTGGGACTGCACTGGGTCAAACCTAAAACCAGCACATCATTGGGTCTCACCCAAGGCCCAGTGTAATCAGTACCTGGCTACCATCTATATTGACTAAAGGCTCTAGGGCTCTATAATCAGCAGATGGTGAAGCCAGCCAGGCATGTTTCCTTCCCTTTATGGCTGCAAGTTTCCCTAGGCCCTGGGCTTGTCAGTGATGCTGTCTAGGAGCCAGGGGCTGGAGTAAAAAATTTTAGGAATCTACCTGGTGCCCTATTTCATTTCAGTTAAGCTTGTGCTCAAATTATTTCTTTCCCTTTTACAGGCAAAGAAACCTCTCCTCATGGCCACCATCACCACAGACCCATGGGAGGTACCGCTATCCTACTGCCAATATTCACTTAACACCCAAGGACTCTTCTTCAGTCAGCTTGTGGTGAATGCTGCCAGGCCTGCAACTCACCCTTCAGGACAGTGGGTTCCTTTCTGGTCCAGAATAGGTTCAGAAATGCCATCCAAGCACCAAGACCTAGAATCAAGGACTCAAAGAGCCCACTTGGTGCTCTATCCTACTGTGGCAGAGCTGGCACCTAAAGCCAACATGCCCCAGTGTCTTATCAATGTCCCATAACTTACTACTTGTGTATTTCTGCTTGTGCTTCAGGAGCCAAGGGCTTCTTAGTCAGTGATGAATCTTGCCAGGACTGAGTCTTTCCCTTTAAGGTGTCGGTTTCCTTTCTGACCCAGGGTGTGCCTAGAATTGTTGTCTGGCAGCTAGGACCTGGACTCAGGGATTTATGACTCTGACAGTGCACCATCTTACTGTTTCTGAGCTGGTATTCAAGGTGCAAGACAAAGTCCTCTTTACTCTTTCCTCTTGTCTCCTCAAGCAGAAGAAAGGAGTCACTTTTGTTGTTTCAATCTGCACTGCCTGGTGTTGAGGGAGGTGTGGTTCAACTACTTTCTTTGTTGCCCTGGCTGGTTTTCCGTGTCCACCAGCTCTGCACCTAGAACAACACTAGTAATTGCCCAGAAATTGCAGTCTTTGCAGCTCAGATGGACTTTGAAATACATTTTGGACCCCAGAGCCCTTTAGCCCATGGTTGTAAGGCTTGCTGAAATTCAAGTTCTCACTGCTGGAATGGGCAATTCCCCTCTGGTTGGGGTTTGTGTAAATGCTCCTTCCATGTTTAAACATTGACTGAGTTTAGCGTGTTTTGGCTTGCCATGAACAGGGCCACACTGAGTTCAATGGAGGGTCTCACAATTGCCACAATTTTCCTTCCCCAAGCACACAGATTTTCTTTGCCACATGGCCACTGCTAAGAGATGGTGAAGGGACACTGTCAGAAATTCAAAATTGTCTTTTCTACCCTCTTCAGTGCCTCCTTAAAGGATATAGAGTTAAACCAGGTACTGTAATTGCTTATCTAATTTTTTGTTCTTATGAAGATGCTTTTAATGTAAATATTTGTGTAAATTGATGTTCCTGTAAGACAGACAATTAGCAAAGGCTTCTATTCAGTGATCTTGCTGTGCCTTCCCAGTTTTATTTTTTCCCTTCCAATTCATATGCATCATACTTGTTTGCCTTGCTTACTGCACTGGCTTTAACTTTAGTATTATGTTAAATAAGGGTGGTGAGACTGATATTGCTCCCTTGTTCCTTACATTACAAGAAAAACAGGGTTTCACCATTAAGTACGGTGTTAACTGTAGATTTTTGTACATATTCTTTATAAAGTTTAGGAAGTCTGCTTCTATTCCTAACTTTCGGAGAGTTTTAAATGATGATTAAATGTCACATATATAATTTAATTTTTTTCTAATAATCTTGTAAAATGTATTTAAAGAAACATTGGAGACAGGGTGGGATGCTGAAAGAGGGCTGAGAAATGAAAAATTACTTAATGGGCACAATGTATATTATTTGGGTTCCGGTTACAGTAAAAGCCCAGACTAGACCACTAGGCAATGTGTCCATGTTACAAAATGGCCCTTGTACCCCTCAAATTTATACAAATAAAAAGTGGTATTAATTTTAATAGGTTTTATTTAACCTAGTATATCAAAGTATTAGTGTTTCATCACATAATCAATACAAATTTGTATTAAATAAATATTTTACATCCTTTTTGCATCAACTCTTAGAAATCTGGTGTTTGTTTTACACTTACAGCACATCCCAATTCAGGCTAACAACACGTGGTTAGTAGCTAGTATGTTGGACAGAGCATGTCTAAAGTGGCAAAACCTGAGTGAAGAAATAGTTGAGTGTCCTCTCAACCAAAAATCTTGAGTTGAAATTTTTTTTTGTCTTTAATATTTATGAAACTTCCGTAGTGAACAGGATAACATAGTTATTCTGAGTATTGTGAATCCTCAATTCAAACCAGCAGTATAATGTAACAATTTTATGCTCCATTTTTAAAAATGTAGTTTTATGTGTAGATTGCTTTAGCTTGATAATGAGGAAATCAATGGATAGAGGATTATTCAATTTGGTAACCAGCATAGTTAGAGCCCCTGTATTAACTATATTAACACAGTCTAAAATTATAAGGCAGCAGTGGATTAGGCGGATTGTCAAAATGTAAAATTATAGTTCTGTCACTAAACAGCTGTGTAACCTTGAATAAATCCCTTGATGTCCTTGGGCCTCAGTTTGCCTATCTGAAAACTAAAGGCTTTAAAGTATCTTTTGGTTCCAGGACTGTAACAAAGGTCTTTGATTCATGTGTTCTATCAACAGATATTTTTAAGGGCTCCATTATGTGCCAGGCACTGAACATGAGGTTATAGACTTCATTCTTATTCTTTGCTGTCTCAGAGTTTATGGTCTGTTGAGGGAGATATAATTAAACAACTGATTTCAAAAATAAGTTACAGTGATAAAAATGCCATAAAGGAAAAGTCCAAGGTTATCTAGCTTACTTGGCAGGGACAGGAGATCAGGAAAGTCTTCCCTGACATTTAAGCATGTCATTCAGTAGCTTTTTGTGTAATTATTAAACTCTTTTATGATAGAAACTAAAATATCAGCATAAGTTTAGGCATATTCAATACTTACGTTCTAAATGTCCTTAAGATAAACACGGTATTCCAAGATAAAAGACTTTTCTCCTCGTAGACAGAAACTATATAATATTAATAATGATAATAAAATTATTTTGAGAAAAACAATAAGAATGTCGGTTGTAGAACTTTGAAAATATGGATATATCAACTGTAAAAGAAATTGGGTTTGTTTAATCTGGAAATGTATTGGGCTTTCAGTGAGGTAGGTGATGGTAGCTTTATCCAGAGAGCTGAAGGGTTGTCACAAGAAAACAATGACAGTGTTGTTCTGTGTGGTCTCATGGAGAAAACTGGATCAAGAAAGATACCAGATAAATACAAGGAAAAATTTTTTTTAATAGTCAGAGGGCCGACAGTCTGGGTAGAAGTTTTGTGGGTTGAGGGAGATTAAAGTTCTAATAAATGAGGTAGACTTGATGACTTTCATAATTCCTTTCAACTTCAAAATTCCAGAAAATTCACCATTATATAGGGAGATAAAAGACTAAAGAAATCCATTAGGTGGTTTTTCTGATTTTGAAAATAGAACATTGACAAAATGCAGACATGGGTTAGAAAAACAATCTGGATGGCAGAATTTTAAACGTTAATAACTTAGAAAAAGCCTGGAAACTATCTAAAGCCCAGAATATATGTGGCTGGAGATCAAAAGTACCAGGGATTTGGGGAAAAAAAAAAAAAAAAAACAAACCCAAGCAACCACAGCTAACTACCTGGCCAAATCAAAGAGACTATTCCAGGGAGAGAAGGCATCTTTTATGTACTTGAAAGATAGTCCAAATTCAGAGAACAAGGAAGCACACAATTTGTAGAGCTCAGGGGAGAGGGTGGGTCAGAATTTCTAGGAACATAGGATGGGAGTAGAAGTGGGAGTATGGAGGCTTCCTGAAGAGGCACAGCGTTTAATAGTGTGGGGATGTGTTCCAGGATGGGAGAAATGAGTGCTTGTCTCTGTCTCTTGTTTTATTATTCCAATTTTCATCATATTTCTACCTCCAAATTCTGATGCTGTGCACTCTAAGTATCTCTCTTTCTCTTTAAATCAAAGTGTGTGTGTGTGTGTATACACACACACATACACATATACAACTTGCTTTAAGACAATTTTGTTTTATTTTCTGAACTTAAAAATCAGAGGACCTGAAACTCTGCTCACTCCTTTAAAATTTGAGTAAAGACAGTTTTAACTTATGTGTTGACTTTTGAATATTTTTTCCCTATTTTGGGTCAGTAGCGTTTGATGGAGAAAAAACTTAGTTATGATTTTAGTGCTACAGCCATGCTGACATTATGTTTGGTAGGGGTGAGAATGAGAAAGGCAGATAATCAAGGGTTTCTATATTTCTGGCCAATCATAGTGGCAGCATGTTCATGGTTCCTAAAATGAGAAGAAAATCTAAGAAGACCATAAGAAAGAATGAGATCATGTTTTTTTTTTCTCAGGGACATAGATGGAGATAGAGGCCATTATCCTTAGCAAACTAACACAGAAACAGAAAACCAAATACCGCATATCCTCACTTACAAGTAGGAGCTCAATGATGAGAACACATGAACACATAGAAGGGAACAATGCATACTGGGGGCTTTCAGAAGGTGGAGAGTGGGAGGAGGAAGAGAATCAAGAAAAATAACTAATGGGTAATAGGCTTAATACCTGAACTTAAAATAAAAGTTAAAAAAAGACAGAATTATCTGCTTTTACATGACAGTAAGGTGGGAAGGTATTTGAAGGACAGCAAGAAACCCATTACTTGGCTGGAATGAAAGTAGTGGATTGTCAAAGATTACATATGGACCTGCTATATAGTCCTATTTGAGGCTTCGTTTTGAACCTAAAGGAGAGACATTTTTTGAGTCTTTATTCTTATTTAACTCCTTCCTTAGTGATGCCCTAGATCTGAATTTCTTCTTTATTTAAGGTTTTAAATAAAATTTTATAATTAAGATTCAATGAAACAATTTTTAAAAGAAGTTGAGTTATTACTAACAAATGTTTCCTATTAGTGGAATTTGTTACATATTATTTCCATGAAATGTCAATGGCAGATATTGATAAATAAATTATGATTAGACATAGCTCTGTGATGTTCCCAAATTCATTTGTCAAGTCTCTTGCTTGCACGCCTGCTAGTTCCCTGATAAATGACTCACCCAGATGTTGAAAACTTGTAGTAGATTTGAGAATAAGTCCTGTCATTTGAGATTTTTCTGATAGATTTGCTTTTTAGCAATGCATTCTTAGGTGAAAATTATGACCAACTTGTATTAGACTTGCTACCTCCAGCCTTAGATACTTGTGGGCACTCAAGGTCAAGTGGAGGCTGTCCCACACTATCTAACTGGTAGCTAGGGGAATGGGAGCTATTCTATCCTTTCCAGCTGTTTAAGGAGGTAGATATTCAGATTTTTTTGGAAGACTTAAAGTATCAGCCCTGTTAAAGTGTGAGAACATACTTCTCAGTAAGTTTAAAATAACCTAATGCAACAAACTTGGCACCATTGTACCTGAATTAAAACACATAAAAACAATGTCTTCACAGCTACCTGTCAGTTAAGAGTGATATATTCTACTTGATTAAAAATTATCTTAAAAATATCACATTTGGATGGTACTTTGTAAATTCCAAAGTATGTTTATTTATTTTTGATTTCATTTTGGATTCATTTGATATTCTCAATAGCCTCTTGAGGGAGGTGTAACTTTCCTCATTTTACAAATGAAGAAATAGGATTGGAAAGATTAAAGGACTTTCTTGAGATTTCACAGCTGTGAAAATGCAAAGCTGGAACTCATTAAAACCTGCATTTACTGCCTCCAAATCTAGTGTTCTTTTTCTGGTATTGCACTTCCTATCAATTGATGGCCAAGAAACTGTGAAACTGAAATAGATCACATAATAAATAAATGACAGAAATGGGAAACTGAAAAAGTTCAAGACTTGAACACTCTCTTTCCACTCCCTCACAATTATTTCCCTTAGTATTTGAATCCCACACACATATGTTATTTGTCTGCCTGAAACTATTCAGTGAGTTTCAGGCAGATAAGTGAACTCTCACTGCATTTTCAAAAACAATCCCAATTTCCTTCCATAATTTGTATAAATTCCTCCCTCGTAACTGAGGGATATGCCACATACTCAGTGTAGTGTACTATGACCACTACTTGTCTTGATTCGGGTTCCCCGCAAAACAGAACCTGAGATAAGAACTTGAGAGGCAGTGGTTTATTAAAGACGTGAGCCTAAGAAGCAAAAATAAGACAGAGGGGAGCATGAGAAAGGACAGAAAGAAATGCCAGTATTAGGAAAGCACTATTGAAGTTATTTATGAAGGAAATAGGGTGATTTAGGATTGCCCACAGTGGTTTTTACTCCCTTAAACTTTTTTGAGCATTGCCTGAGTGGGCTGTGAGGCCTTAGTACAGGCCCTGAAACAGAAAATGGAAACACATTCTAGATAATATCTGAAGATATGCATCCTGTTTTTGTCTTAACTTTGCAAGTCTTCTCTCCAATGTGTCAACTCTCACTTCCATCACCAAAAAGCAGGCAAGCAATCAGGCCAGAAAACAAACAAAATGACTAGAATATCTACTTATCTAACAACCAACCTTGGCAAGAATTGGAGAAGTAATGTTGCTTCCTTGAAATTACTGTGGGAAAACTGGGAACACATTGGGGTATTCAGGAGCCAGGACTAGTACAAAGCTTTTGAAACATGAAGATGATAACTATCATTTACTGAGCATTTACTGTGTGCCTGTCACTGTACTCTCTTTACATGCATCACCTTGTTTAATTGTCACACCTCTAGGGACTTCTTTATTATTATTATACTTTAAGTTATGGGATAGATGTGCAGAACATGCAGGTTTGTTACATAGATATACACATGCCATGATGGATTGCTGCACCCATCAACTCAACATCTACATTAGGTATTTCTCCTAACGTTATCCCTCCCTTAGCCTTCCACCCCCTGATAGGCCATGGTGTGTTTTGTTTTCCTCCCTGTATCCATGTGTTCTCATTGTTCAACTCCCACTTATGAGTGAGAACATGTGGTGTTTGGTTTTCTGTTCCTGTGTTAGTTTGCTAAGAATGATGGTTTCCTGCTTCATCATGTTCCTGCAAAGGACATGAACTCATTCTTTTTTATGGCTGCATAGTATTCCATGGTGTATATGTACCATATTTTCTTTATCCAGTCTATTATTGATTGGCATTTGGGTTGGTTCCAAGTATTTGCTATTGTGAATAGTGCCACAATAAACATACATGTGCATGTGTCTTTATAGCTGAATGATTTATAATCCTTTGGGTATATACCCAGTAATGAGATTGCTGGGTCAAATGGTATTTCTTGTTCTAGATCCTTGAGGAATCTTCACACTGTCTTCCACAATGGTTGAACTAATTTACACTCCAACCAACAGTGTAAAAGCATTCCTATTTCTCCACGTCCTCTCTGGCATCTGTTGTTTTCTGACTTACTGATTATCATCCTCACTGGCATGAGATGATATATCATTGTGGTTTTGAGTTCTTTTTCTCTAATGACCTGTGATAATGAGCTTTTTTTTTTTTTATGTTTGTGGGCCACAGAAATGTCTTCTTTTTACAAATGTCTGTTCATACACTTCACCCACTTTTGATGGGGTTGTTTGCTTTTTCTTGTAAATTTAAGCTCTTTGTAGATTCTAGACATTAGCACTTTTTTCAGATGGATAGATTGCAAAAAGTTTCTCCCATTGTGTAGGCTGTCTGTTCACTCTGATGACAGTTTCTTTTGCTGTGCATAATTGTTTTAGTTTAATTACATCCCATTTGTCAATTTTGGCCTTTGTTGCCATTGCTTTTGGTGTTTTAGTCATGAAGTCTTTGCTCATACCTTTATCCTGAGTGGTATTGCTTATGTTTTCTTCTAGGTTTTTTATGGTTTCAGGTCTTACATTTAAGTCTTTAACTCATCTTGAGTTAAGTTTTGTACAAGGTGTAAGGAAGGGGTACAGTTTCAGTTTTCTGCATATGGCTAGCCAGTTTTCCCAACACCATTTATTAAAGAGGGAATACTTTCCCCATTGCTTGTTTCTGTCAGGTTTATCAAAGATCAGGTGGTTTTAGATGTGTTGCATTATTTCTGAGGCCTCTGTTCTGTTCCATTGGTCTACATATATCCTTTGGTACCAGTACCATGCAGTTTTGGTTTCTGTAGCCTTGTAGTATAGTTTGAAATCAGGAAGCATGATGCCTTCAGCTTTGTTTTTTTGCTTAGTATTGTCTTGGCTATATTAGCATTTTTTTGGTTCCATACAAAATTTAAAGTGGTTTTTTTCAAATTCTGCGAAGAAAGTAAATGGTAGCTTGTAGGGAATAACACTGAATGTATAAATTACTTTGGATATTATCCCTTTGCCAGATGGATACATTGCAAAAATTTTCTCCCATTGTGTAGGTTGCTTGTAGTATGGACATTTTCACCACATTGATTCTTCCTATCCATGAGCATGGAATGCTTTTCTATTTGTTTGTGTCCTCTCTTATTTCCTTGAGCAGTGCTTTGAAGTTCTCCTTAAAGAGCTCCTTCTCATCCCTTGTAAGTTGTATTCCTAGGTATTTTATTCTCTTTGTAGCAGTAGTGAATGGGAATTCACTCATGTCTTGGCTCTCTGTTTGTCTCTTTTTGGTGTATAAAATGCTTGCGATTTTTGCAAATTGATTTTGTATTTTGAGACTTTGCTGAAGTGGCTTATGAGCTTAAGGAGATTTTGGGCTGATACAATGGGGTTTTCTTAATGTACGATTACGTCATCTGCAAACAGACAGTTTGACTTTCTCTCTTCCTATTTGAATACACTTTATTTCTTTTGCTTGACTTACTGCATGGGCCAGCTCTTCCAATACTATGTTGAATAGAAGGGTGAGAGAGGGCATCCTTGTCTTGTGCCGGTTTTTAAAGGAAATGCTTCCAGCTTTTGCACAGTCAGTATGATATTGGCTGTGGGTTTGTCATAAATAGCTCTTATTATTTTGAGATACGTTATATCAGTACCTAGTCTATTGAAAAATTTTTCAGCATGTAGGGGTGTTGAATTTTATTGAAGGTGTTTTCTGCATCTTTTGAGACAATCATGTAGTTTTTGTCTTTGGTTCTGTTTGCGTGATGAATTAGGTTGATAGATTTGCATATGTTGAACCAGCTGTGCATCCCAGTGATGAAGCTGACTTGATCGTGGTGGATAAGCTTTTGATGTGCTGCTGGATTCGAGCTGCCAGTATTTTATTGAGGATTTCTGCATGGGTGTTCATCAGCTGAAATTATTGGCTGGAATTTTCTTTTTTTGTTGTGTCTCTGCCAGGTTTTGATATCAGGATGATGCTAGTCTCATAAAATGAGTGAGGAAGGGGTTTCTCTTTTTCTATTGTTTGGAATAGTTTCAGAAGGAATAGTACCAGCTCCTCTTTGTACCTCTGGTAGAATTTGGCTGTGCATCACTCTGGTCCTGGACTTTTTTGGGTCGGTAGTCTATTAATTACTTCCTCAATTTCAGAACTTGTTATTGGTCTATTCAGGGATTTGACTTCTTACTGTCTTGGTCTTGGGAGGGTGTATGTGTCCAGGAATACATCAGTTTCTTCTAGATTTTCTAGTTTGTTTGCATAGAGGTGTTCATAGTAGTCTCTGATGTTAGTTTATATTTCTGTGGTTTCAGTGGTGATATCTCCTTTAACTTTTTATTGCATCAATTTGATTCTTCTCTCTTTTCTTCTTTATTAGTCTGGCTAGTGATCTATCTTTTTTAATATTTTCAAAAAATTAGTTCCTGGGTTTATTGATTTTTTGAAGAGATTTTCATGTCTCTACCACCTTCAATTCTACTCTGATCTTAGTTATTTCCTGTCTTCTTCTAGATTTTGGATTAGTTTGCTCCTGTTTCTCTAGTTCTTTTAATTGTGATGTTAGCATGTCAACTGTAGATCTTTTCCACTTTCTCTTGTGGGCATTTAATGCTATAAATTTTCCTCTAAGCACTGCTTTACCTGTGTCCCAGAGATTCTGGTACTTTGTGTCTTTTTTCTCATTGGTTTCAAAGAATTTATTTATTTCTGCCATAATTTTGTTATTTACCCAGTAGTCGTTCACGAGCAAATTGTTCAGTTCCCATGTAGTTGTGGGGTTTTGAGTGAGTTTCTTAATCCTGAGGTCTATTTTGGTTGCATTGGTCTGAGAGACTGTTTGTCATGATTTCCCTTCTTTGGATTTGCTGAGGAGTTTTTTTAACCTCCAATTATGTGGTCAATTTAAGAATAAGAGAAATGTGGTGCTAAAAACATTGTATATTTTGTTGATTTAGGGTGGGGAGTTCTGTAGATGTCTACTAATTTCACTTGTTCAAGAGCTGAGTTCAAGTCCTGAATATCCTTGTTAATTTTCTGTCTCATTGATCTGTCTAATATTGACCAGTGGGGTGTTAAAGTCTTCCACCATTATTCTGTGGGAGTCTAAGTCTTCTCGTAGGTCTCTAAGAACTTGTTTTATGAATCTGAGTCCTCCTGTATTGAGTGCATACATATTTAGGATTGTTAGGTCTTCTTGTTGTGTTGATCTCTATTTGTGTTTCATAGAAAATGAACGTGAGAAAAAAGAAAAGTAGCTTTTTCAAAATACACGTCTGGTAAAAGGTTCAACTGGGACGAACACCATCAAATGCATTATCAATGTTTTAATTTTCCTCAAGGATTTTCTATATAATTATCCAGATACATTTTACATTCCACAAAATACACTCATTTAAAGTGTACAGTTCAGTGGTTTATAGAGTATTCAGATAATTGTGTGATTCATAACGTTTACATTAGTTTAGAAAATTGTCAACACATCTAAAGTAAATTCCATACTGTTATGGTTAGACTTTGTGTCCACACCCAAATCTCATCTTGAATTGTAATCCCATAATCTCCACCTGTTAGACTCAAAATAAAGGCATAGAGGAAGATTTATCCAGCAAACAGAGAGCAAAAAGAAGCAGGGTTGCAACCCTAGTCTCTGATAAAACAGACTTTTAACCAACAAAGATCAAAAGAGACATAGAAGGGTATTATATAATGGTAAAAAGATCAATGCAACAAGAAGAGCTAACTATCCTAAATATATATGAACCCCATACAGGAGCACCCAGATATGTAAAGCAAGTTCTTAGTAACCTACAAAGAGACTTAGACTCCCACATAATAATAGTGGGGACACTTTAACACTCTACTGTCAATATTAGATAGATCAATGACACAGAAAATCAACAAGAAAATCAAGAACTTGAATGCAGATCTGGACCAAGTGAACCTAATAGACATTTACAGAACTCTTAACCCCAAATCAACAGAATATACATTATTCTCAGCACCACATCACACTTACTTTAAAATTGACCACATAATTGGGAGTAAATCACTCCTCAGCAAATGCAAAAGAATGGAAATCATAACAAATCATCTCTCAGACCACAGTGCAATCAAATTAGAACTCAGGGTTAAGAAACTCAGTCAAACCTGCACAACTACATGGAAACTGAACAACATGCTCCTGAATGACTACTGGATAAACAATGAAATGAAGGCAGAAATAAAGATATTCTTTGAAACCAATGAGAATGAAGACACAACATACCAGAATCTCTGGGACACATTTAAAGCAGTGTGTAGAGGGAAATTTATAGCACTAAATGCCCACCAGAGAAGCAAGGAAAGATACAAAATTGAGAGATCCAAGATGGCCGATTAGGAGCAGCTGAGGATTGCAGCTCCCAGTGAAAGCGTGGAGGGTGAGTGGACACCACATTCCCAGACGGATTTTTATTGCCCACAGACCAGGAGATTCCCAGGGGGAGGAGCCCCACGGGTCGCCAGCGCACCTGGTTTGGCCGGCGCGGCTGGTTTGGCCGGCGCAGCTGTTTA